>OX387253.1:1015670-1080670 GCA_947562095.1 Branchellion lobata
CACTGCAATAATGAAGGCACAGAAGAATTGCAGATAAGAGTGTCTGAGTGTGTAGATGACATCGCATCTTGGATGGGAGCCAATTGTCTCAAGATCAACAGTGAGAAGACTGAGGTGATCTGGTTCTCTTCTCGTCGGAATCTGAAAAATATTTCGAACTATTCTGTCCGTGCATTAGAAAGCAATATCTTTCCATCAAAATCTGTAAGGAACTTGGGAATATCTATGGATAGAGACCTCACGATGTCAACGCAGATATCAAAAACAATACAATGTGTTTTACCTCTCTGCGTCAAATAAGATCCATCAAGGGATGTTTGACAATGGACTCCTTGAAAACACTTGCATCGGCCTTAGTTTTAAGTCGTATTGACTATGGAAACATGGCTTTAGTCAGCTTATCTAAGGTAGCAACGCAGAGTATTCAATCCATAATCAATACAACAGCCAGGCTCATTACAGGAGTAAGAAAATATGATCACATTACCCCTGTACTCAAGGAGCTTCACTGGCTGAAAATTGATGAAAAGATCGAGTATAAAATTGCTCTGCAGATGTATAAGTTCTTGTCCAACGAGGGTCTTGCGTATCTGACACGTGACCTAGTTCCAGTTGCTAGTCTGCCGGAAAAACAGAGACTGAGATCGGCTATGTCAAAGGACGTTGTTCCCAACAAGGAAAAGCTAAAATCATTAGGATTAAGAAGGTTCAGCGTCAGCGGACCTAAGTTGTGGAACAACCTGCCTAACAGCTTAAAATCTTCAAGTTCAACAAAATCATTTTGTAGATCTCTGAAGATTTACCTGTTCAATAAATCCTTCCCTCCATCATAATAATAATACTGGTCTTTTTAGAAAGAATTTATTTTTATTTTCATTTATTTCTTTTATTTAATTTTCAATTTTTTCTAATAGTTTTAATAATAGACGTTTTTAAGTGGCCTCGAAACTCTACGGGGTTAATGCCACTATAATAATATTCGTTTTTGTATTGTATTGTATTGTATGGCACAACATTAGCCGAAAAACACCTGGTAGACCTATTTTTATGTTCGTATTTGGCAATAAAAAATAATATCGCTAAGAAAAAGGGTAACTTGAAGAAAATTAGCTATAAAAGCAATGAAACTCACAAAAATAATTTTTAAATGCAAAAAAATGCACCAAACTAAACAAATAAAGCAATGAAACGTAATAGAAAAACATAAAAACAATAAAAACGCTCTTCTAATAGATAACGAGGTATGATTTAAGAATGAAAAGAACGGCCTTTTAAAATACAATTAACCTTTAAAGCATTCGAAATCAGGTTTTCTTCTTCTTCTTCTTTTCCAAGTATATCCTTTTTTCATTCGTTTTTTTTTGTTGTTTTTAAAAATGTTTTTGCGTTAAAACTTTTTTTTGGGATTTTTTCAGCTTTAAAAAACATTTAATTTTTCTTTCACACTTTTTTTTTGTAAATTATTCCGAAGATCTATGCTTCAGGCTTTTCATGTTTTTAAAATTAATTTAAATTTTATTTTTTACCATCAAGTATGGAGCGTATAATTTTTTTGTCACCTTCTTTGCAACTCATTTGAATAACACATTTTTTTTCTTTTTATTTTTCTTATCGAGTTTGAAAACAATATTTATTTCTTTGGTGTTTTTGTTGCTGTCAAAGAAGAAGACTTCTGTAAAAATTATTCAATGTTATTTTCACAAAGATTCGAAAAAATATTTGATACATAAAAACAAGAAAAACTCCCTTCATAAAAACTCAAATATACAAACTTCAAAAAATTAAAATTTTAAGTTTCATAAAATACTCTGAGCCATGTTTTCATTTTAGGTATGTTTGGAAGAAAAACGGAAAATCATTGAATGTACACGTCATCAACAAAAGAATTAGCAGTGATAATGATGATGACTATGACGATGTTGGTGATGACGTCAAAAAGCGTAATTATTTGTTGAATTGGCGACAAAAACAAAACAAAGTTGATTCACATTTTTTTTCAACATATCAAAGAGATTTCAACCATGACGTACCACAACAACAACAACACAATGAAATCTTTTCTAATGATGCTCCAGGGATACACTATAACATTTTTCAACAACAACGACACCAACAAAATCTTCAACAACATCAACAACAACCATTCTTCGACATCAGAATTTCTTTAAATGCCATTAATGGATCCCTCATCTTCACCAAAACAACTGATGCTGATGAAGGAATTTATCAATGTTTTGCTCAACTACCCCCCAAACTCACCCACCCATCCTCCCATTCTCACTCCAATCTTCCCCATTACCCCATCTCTTCCCCTTCTCATCTTCTTCACTCTTCTTCTTCCTCCTCATCTTCCAGTCGATCTCAAACAAGTTAGTTCGAATTAAAAAATATTTGAAAGCTAAAAACATTTTTGAAAGCTATTAAATTAGTTGTTATTTTTTATTTTCATCGTTCACAAATGTTTTGTTCTTATTCACGGTCAACATTGGTCATTCAACTTTCAATATTTTGCTTTATTTAAAACATAAAGAATAACCTAAAAAAGTAAAATAAAAACACAGCTAAACTCCCTGTGTATTGTGCATATGTTGTTTTTGCTCAAAAACTCTCCAGGGCCACTATAATAATGATCGTATTAGTGTTTTATTCTATTGTATTTTATTCTATTGTACTGTATTTTACTATATTTTATTGTATTGTATTGCATTGTATTACATTCTCTTGTATTTTAATGCATTTTATTGCATTGTATTTTTTGTATTGTATTGTATTGTTTACCACGGGTATAATTGGTGGTCTAATAATGGTATTTGAAACACATTACTCCTGTTAATTTCTATGTAGTCCTTATCCTCACTTCCTAATGATCCGATCTTCCATAACTCTGCACAGACAATTCAAGAAATATAGCATGTACTCTTTCGTGATTACCTTCATTCAATCTTTAATTAGCGTTTTATGAATAAATTTTTGTTTCTTTTATAAATAATATTTATTTTATTAGTAAATTAAATTTTTATACGTGAGTATAATTACAATTTATTAAAAAAATAATTTTCAAATAAATATATTTCGTTTTGTTTTATTTTATAATATTAAGTTTCCTGTTGATTTATGCATACATTTATGGAACATACATTCTATCTTTTACTCATTTTCTCCAAATATTTACAAATTGAATTTATTGTTTTTTTTATTTAATTATTTCACTATTTTTAAAAAATAATTTTTCTTCTTTGTATTAATTTCGAAAGAATCCAAAACGAAGATTGGCATCATTAGCTTCATGAAGCTCCAAGGCCCCATTGTATTGCATTGCTTATCACGTTTTATATTGTGTAATTCTTTTCTTGTATATTGGATAATGTATCACGCTGTATATTTTGTAATGCTACCCTCTTAAGTTATGTAAGCTAACAATTGTCTCATTGTCTTGGGCACTTTTTAGACATTTCAATGTTTTTTCTTAATATGTATTGTATTCTATTGTGTATCCCGAATTGTATCTCAGTGTGTCTTATAGTATGTATAAACTTTAATCTTATAGTATATATCTCTTTGTATATCATAGTATGTATTCCTTTGTATATCATACCATGTGTCTCATTATACAACATCCTCTTATCATCTTCTCACAAATTCCTCTTTCATCTTATCAGGAACAGCAATGGCTCTCCCAATTAAAATGAAAAGAGCTTGTAAGTGTTCTTTTCTTACTATAAATCATACTTTGTTATCATCATATAACGCCATTCTATGCAACATGCCACATTCCCATACTGTTATTCTACCTTATTATAACAGATAATGAATTATTTCATATTTTAATCCAACATCATACAATAAAGTACAGTACAATGTGAAAATATAAAAACTCATTATTATAAAATAAAATAAAATATTGTAAATTAAAATACTCCATTATACATGACGATAACTTATTTTTCAATATAAAACCTTATTATACTAATACAGTGGCTAATACAATTCCTAATACAATTCAACGCTTTATCATTCAATAAACACCTTATTAGACAATACAAGACTTTGTTGTACAATACAATACATTATTATACAATAAAATACCTCATTCTACAGTAGAATACTTTATAATAAAATATAATACATTATCATACAATACGATACCTAATACTTGAAACGATACTCATTAAATTGAATGAAAACAGATACAGTTGAAATAACAACATTGAAATGAATGAATATTGAACAAAGATTTCTCCTATTTAAATAATTCCCTCCGAATAATTGTTAACCTCATTTTCTTTGAATAATCATATTAAAAAAATTCAATTTTAAATTGTTTACTTCATTAATTATCCATTTAGGATTGTCTTCTGATTTGAATAATAGTTTTTATACTAACGTCGTTTCATTCATAATTAACTATAAACTTCTTTTCTTCAATTTTTCAACAACAGCTAAGTAGCTTTTTTTTTATAATTAAAAATAATTGAATAAAATATCACTAAAAATTTAAAACGAACTTTGTACTTTTTTCTCTTTTTCTTTTTCTTTTTTTCAGTTTTAGTTCGTCTTTTCATGGAACCATCAATCTTTTTCCCTCGTCTTAAACCTTCCTTGATCTAATTTTGTTTCTTTTAACTTTTCTTTCTTGCCAAAGGGTTTCGAAGGTGAAGGAATCCACTCATCTTTAAAAATAAATTACCAAAAATTTGCATTTTTACAATCCATATATCTACAATCAACCCACTTCTGTCTTTTATTCACAATACATCCAATCATTCATTAACCAACTAAAACTCAACTCACCCCTCCAAAGCATACCCATGTAAGATCACCCATCTAAGACCACCCATCTAAGACCACCCATCTAAGACCACCCATCTAAGACCACCCATCTAAGACCACCCATCTAAGACCACCCATCTAAGACCACCCATCTAAGACCACCCATCTAAGACCACCCATCTAAGACCACCCATCTAAGACCACCCATCTAAGACCACCCATCTAAGACCACCCATCTAAGACCACCCATCTAAGACCACCCATCTAAGACCACCCATCTAAGACCACCCATCTGAGACCACCCATCCAAGACCACCCATCAAAGACCACCCATCTAAGACCACCCATCTAAGACCACCCATCTAAGACCACCCATCTAAGACCACCCATCCAAGACCACCCATCTAAGACCACCCATCTAAGACCACCCATCTAAGACCACCCATCTAAGACCACCCATCTAAGACCACCCATCTAAGACCACCCATCTAAGACCACCCATCTAAGACCACCCATCTGAGACCACCCATGTAAGACCACCCATCTGAGACCAGCCATCTAAGACCACCCATCTAAGACCACCCATCTAAGACCACCCATCTAAGACCACCCATCTAAGACCACCCATCTAAGACCACCCATGTAAGACCACCCATCTAAGACCAGCCATCTAAGACCACCCATCTAAGACCACCCATCTAAGACCACCCATCAAAGACCACCCATCTAAGACCAGCCATCTAAGACCACCCATCTAAGACCACCCATCTAAGACCACCCATCTAAGACCACCCATCTAAGACCACCCATCTAAGACCACCCATCTAAGACCACCCATCTAAGACCACCCATCAAAGACCACCCATCTAAGACCAGCCATCTAAGACCACCCATCTAAGACCACCCATCTAAGACCACCCATCTAAGACCACCCATCTAAGACCACCCATCTAAGACCACCCATCTAAGACCACCCATCTAAGACCACCCATCAAAGACCACCCATCTAAGACCACCCATCTAAGACCACCCATCTAAGACCACCCATCTAAGACCACCCATCTAAGACCACCCATCTAAGACCACCCATCTAAGACCACCCATCAAAGACCACCCATCAAAGACCACCCATCTGAGACCACCCATCCAAAAAGCAACCAACCCACCACCCTTCTCCCAACTACTCATACTCATCAAAAACCATCTAAAGCCACTCATTCGAAATCCAACCAACCCCTTCTTTCCACCTATTTGAGCCCATTCGAAACAATTCAACGTACTCACCCATCAACATCAACTCCTAGAAACCAACTAAAACTCACCCAAAAACCCAACAACCACCATTCAAACCTCTACCACTCAACCAACACACCCCCACCAGTCAACCAACCCACCACCACCAATCAACCAACCCACCACCAATCAACCAACCCACCACCACCAATCAACCAACCCACCACCACCACCAATCAACCAACCCACCACCACCACCAATCAACCAACCCACCACCACCACCACCACCACCAATCAACCAACCCACCATCACCAATCAACCAACCCACCACCACCAATCAACCAACCCACCATCACCAATCAACCAACCCATCACGACTTCTTACACACCCACAGACCACGACATTTTCAACAAGAGCGGCACACCACAGTACATCTTCCTGCCCATTGGAGCCCTATTGAAAGTGCCTTGCAAAGGGCCTGGTAGCTACCCTCCTGCAGAGATCTCATGGGCCCTTGATACACCAGCCTTGCCTGAAGGCATTGGAGATGGGAGTCGAGTAGACTGGGACTTTGAAGGTATATGAGTGTTGATGGCTAATGGCTTTGGAGGGAAGAGAGGGGTGTGAAGACACGGGTTGATGTATGGTGTGTGGGTCGGTTTATGGGTTTATGTGGGTTTGTGTATGGTGTGTGGGTTGGTGTATAGTGTGTGTTAGTGAAGGGGTTTATGTGGGTTGGTGTATAAGGTATGCGGAAGTAGATTTGTGTATAGAGAGCTGGCCTGGTGTATATTTTAGAGGTTGAGGTATGGAGGTTTGGCTTAGTGTATGGTGTGGGATGATATATGAAGGTATTGGGGGGTGTGGGGTGTATAGATGCGGTATTTGTGTAGTTTGCATTTGTGTATGGAAGGTGTGGTTTTGATGGGGTAGTTCATGGGTGGGTGGGTTGTTGTATAATTTTAGTGGGAGGTGGTGTATGGGGTGTAGAATAGATCATGTAGTTGTTGTTTTGTGCATGGATGTGGGGTGGAGTACCGACTTTGGAATGGTGTTGGAATGTTGATAGTTGGTGTTGCTTGGTGTTGGTTGGTGTTGGATGGTGTTGGTTGGTGTTGGATGGTGTTGGTTAGTGTTGGTTAGTGTTGGTTAGTGTTGGTTGGTGTTGGTTGGTGTTGGTTGGTGTTGGTTGGTGTTGGTTGGTGTTGGTTGGTGTTGGTTGGTGTTGGTTGGTGTTGGTTGGTGTTGGTTGGTGTTGGTTAGTGTTGGTTAGTGTTGGTTGGTGTTGGTTGGTGTTGGTTGGTGTTGGTTGGTGTTGGTTGGTGTTGGTTGGTGTTGGTTAGTGTTGGTTAGTGTTGGTTAGTGTTGGTTGGTGTTGGTTGGTGTTGGTTGGTGTTGTTTGGTGTTGGTTGGTGTTGGTTGGTGTTGGATAGTGTTGGTTGGTGTTGGTTGGTGTTGGTTGGTGTTGGTTGGTGTTGGTTGGTGTTGGTTGTTGGTTGGTGTTGATTGGTGCGGGTTGGTTTGAAATAGTGGCATTAAGAATAGAAGAGTTGAATGTGAGAAGAGTGAAATAGATGAGTGAAACAGGAGATATGGTGTTTTTTGCTTTTGTTGTTTCGTTTTTTTATTTTTTTATTTTTATTTTATTATTTTTATCATTTTTTTTTTTTTTTTTTTTTTTTTTTCAATTTTTTATTATAATTATAATTATAATTATACTAATTATTATTATTAATCTTTTTTTAATTAAATTTTATTTTATTATTTTATATATGTATATATATATAATTTTTTTTTCCATCGTTATATTGTCTTCTCTTTTGGCTTTGTTGTTTATGAGTTGTTTATTTGTTATTTTTTTGTCTTTGATAGTGTTTTCAGTTGTCTGTTGCAAAAAGGATCTTTTGTTAGAACGTGTTGTTTTTTCTTCTGAAAGCCTTTTCGCTTTTTTCCACGAAAAGAATTTTGGAAAAATATTTTTCGCGTCAGTTGAAAAGAATTGTTCAGTAGAATTTTTTTTTTTGGTTTGTGAAAAATCAATAGTGTTTTTTGAAAAAAATATGACACGGGTGGAATAAACTTGTGAAGAGTTTTGAAAACTCGGCTCGAGAAAATTATGAAAAATAATATTGAAAACGGAAGTTCAAACATGTTTGAAACATGTTTTGGAAGTTTCATAGATTTTTTTCTTTTTTTCGTTTTTTAGAAAGTGTTTATGGTGTGATAAATTACACGAAAAACATGAAATTTTTTTTTATTTCAAAAAAAATAATTTTATTTTTTTTAATTAAACACTAAAATTAAATTTGTGTTATTGATTTGCAAAAATACGTTGTTTATTTTCCATCAACAAAGGTTTGAAATGTTTTTTTAGATATTTTGAATTTTTCAAATTCACAATTAAAAATGCAGTTTTTAACAATATCGAAACGTCAAAATAATTTAAATTTCGTAAGTAAAAATGGAAATCTGATAAAAAATAAATTAATAAATTTATTGAATGGAAACTTACTGACGAAAAAAAAAATCAAAAACTCAAATTATTTTATATGATTATTCGAATAAAACAAAGAATTAACAATTCAAATTTAAAAAAAAAAAGAATCACTCTTTCAAACCTCAAAAAGCGAGAATTAATAATTTAAAGTGAGAGAAAATAAAATAAAAATAAAAACTTTGAAATGGAAGGACTGGACGAAGGCGAAGGAAAGATTTATGAGTTGATCGGGGTGGCCCAGTGTTTTGACTTGCATGAATGAAGGAGGAGGAAGGTGTTTGAGTTTTGTTCAGTTTTGAAAGAAAATTTATCATGTTTTTTTCTGGTTTTTAGATTTTGTTATTTTGTTATATTTTGTATTTTTTTAATTATGTTCATTTTTGAGTTTTTCTTCAGTTTGTCAAGTCTTTCCGAAGTATTGAAAAGTATAATTTTCATATGTTTTTTTTCCATTTTCAAATTATTTTCAATCAAAGTGCTTTTCAAATAATTTTCAACACATTGTACAATATCCCAGTACAAAATAAAGTTTCTATCCTAAATCTATCCCAGTACAAAATAAAAGTGTTTATCCTAAATTTGAAAACTTCAATTTTTAATTTTTTAAATTTTTTTGATACTTTTCATACGCGTATTTTTTTGATATATACATAATTATTTATTCATTTGTTCACTGGAAAGTCTTGTTTTAATTTTGAATTTACAATTTCTTAAAAAATAAGATGCTTTTATGATGTTGAATTATACACAATCTGCTTATTTCTTTCCCCAATTTTCTTTCATAGGATATATTCAGTTATTTCAGAAAAAACTGATTACTCTGTTTTAATAATATTTTTTAACCATTGTTTTCCCCCATTTTTTATATTTTTTGTACTTTCTCTTTTCTCCTTTATTCTTCTTCATCCAAATCTTTCTTTTGTAATGTTGATGTTATGTTGCGTGATTGAGGATGTCTCCAAATTTTAGCAACCCCTCAACAATGATACTAGATCGTTGCATTGCAATTAAAAAGATAAAACAAAATAACTGAATAACCTTTTCATCATTTTCAATAGTAATGTTCATTCTTCATCATCATCATCATCATCATCATCATCATCATCATCATCATCATCATCATCATCATCATCATCATCATCATCATCATCATCATCATCATCATCATCATCATCATCATCATCATCATCATCATCATCATCATCATCATCATCATCATCATCATCATCATCATCATCATCATCATCATCATCATCATCATCATCATCATCATCATCATCATCATCATCATCATCATCATCATCATCATCATCATCATCATCATCATCATCATCATCATCATCATCATCATCATCATCATCATCATCATCATCATCATCATCATCATCATCATCATCATCATCATCATCATCATCATCATCATCATCATCATCATCATCATCATCATCATCATCATCATCATCATCATCATCATCATCATCATCATCATCATCATCATCATCATCATCATCATCATCATCATCATCATCATCATCATCATCATCATCATCATCATCATCATCATCATCATCATCATCATCATCATCATCATCATCATCATCATCATCATCATCATCATCATCATCATCATCATCATCATCATCATCATCATCATCATCATCATCATCATCATCATCATCATCATCATCATCATCATCATCATCATCATCATCATCATCATCATCATCATCATCATCATCATCATCATCATCATCATCATCATCATCATCATCATCATCATCATCATCATCATCATCATCATCATCATCATCATCATCATCATCATCATCATCATCATCATCATCATCATCATCATCATCATCATCATCATCATCATCATCATCATCATCATCATCATCATCATCATCATCATCATCATCATCATCATCATCATCATCATCATCATCATCATCATCATCATCATCATCATCATCATCATCATCATCATCATCATCATCATCATCATCATCATCATCATCATCATCATCATCATCATCATCATCATCATCATCATCATCATCATCATCATCATCATCATCATCATCATCATCATCATCATCATCATCATCATCATCATCATCATCATCATCATCATCATCATCATCATCATCATCATCATCATCATCATCATCATCATCATCATCATCATCATCATCATCATCATCATCATCATCATCATCATCATCATCATCATCATCATCATCATCATCATCATCATCATCATCATCATCATCATCATCATCATCATCATCATCATCATCATCATCATCATCATCATCATCATCATCATCATCATCATCATCATCATCATCATCATCATCATCATCATCATCATCATCATCATCATCATCATCATCATCATCATCATCATCATCATCATCATCATCATCATCATCATCATCATCATCATCATCATCATCATCATCATCATCATCATCATCATCATCATCATCATCATCATCATCATCATCATCATCATCATCATCATCATCATCATCATCATCATCATCATCATCATCATCATCATCATCATCATCATCATCATCATCATCATCATCATCATCATCATCATCATCATCATCATCATCATCATCATCATCATCATCATCATCATCATCATCATCATCATCATCATCATCATCATCATCATCATCATCATCATCATCATCATCATCATCATCATCATCATCATCATCATCATCATCATCATCATCATCATCATCATCATCATCATCATCATCATCATCATCATCATCATCATCATCATCATCATCATCATCATCATCATCATCATCATCATCATCATCATCATCATCATCATCATCATCATCATCATCATCATCATCATCATCATCATCATCATCATCATCATCATCATCATCATCATCATCATCATCATCATCATCATCATCATCATCATCATCATCATCATCATCATCATCATCATCATCATCATCATCATCATCATCATCATCATCATCATCATCATCATCATCATCATCATCATCATCATCATCATCATCATCATCATCATCATCATCATCATCATCATCATCATCATCATCATCATCATCATCATCATCATCATCATCATCATCATCATCATCATCATCATCATCATCATCATCATCATCATCATCATCATCATCATCATCATCATCATCATCATCATCATCATCATCATCATCATCATCATCATCATCATCATCATCATCATCATCATCATCATCATCATCATCATCATCATCATCATCATCATCATCATCATCATCATCATCATCATCATCATCATCATCATCATCATCATCATCATCATCATCATCATCATCATCATCATCATCATCATCATCATCATCATCATCATCATCATCATCATCATCATCATCATCATCATCATCATCATCATCATCATCATCATCATCATCATCATCATCATCATCATCATCATCATCATCATCATCATCATCATCATCATCATCATCATCATCATCATCATCATCATCATCATCATCATCATCATCATCATCATCATCATCATCATCATCATCATCATCATCATCATCATCATCATCATCATCATCATCATCATCATCATCATCATCATCATCATCATCATCATCATCATAATCATCATCATCATCATCATCATCATCATCATCATCATCATCATCATCATCATCATCATCATCATCATCATCATCATCATCATCATCATCATCATCATCATCATCATCATCATCATCATCATCATCATCATCATCATCATCATCATCATCATCATCATCATCATCATCATCATCATCATCATCATCATCATCATCATCATCATCATCATCATCATCATCATCATCATCATCATCATCATCATCATCATCATCATCATCATCATCATCATCATCATCATCATCATCATCATCATCATCATCATCATCATCATCATCATCATCATCATCATCATCATCATCATCATCATCATCATCATCATCATCATCATCATCATCATCATCATCATCATCATCATCATCATCATCATCATCATCATCATCATCATCATCATCATCATCATCATCATCATCATCATCATCATCATCATCATCATCATCATCATCATCATCATCATCATCATCATCATCATCATCATCATCATCATCATCATCATCATCATCATCATCATCATCATCATCATCATCATCATCATCATCATCATCATCATCATCATCATCATCATCATCATCATCATCATCATCATCATCATCATCATCATCATCATCATCATCATCATCATCATCATCATCATCATCATCATCATCATCATCATCATCATCATCATCATCATCATCATCATCATCATCATCATCATCATCATCATCATCATCATCATCATCATCATCATCATCATCATCATCATCATCATCATCATCATCATCATCATCATCATCATCATCATCATCATCATCATCATCATCATCATCATCATCATCATCATCATCATCATCATCATCATCATCATCATCATCATCATCATCATCATCATCATCATCATCATCATCATCATCATCATCATCATCATCATCATCATCATCATCATCATCATCATCATCATCATCATCATCATCATCATCATCATCATCATCATCATCATCATCATCATCATCATCATCATCATCATCATCATCATCATCATCATCATCATCATCATCATCATCATCATCATCATCATCATCATCATCATCATCATCATCATCATCATCATCATCATCATCATCATCATCATCATCATAGAATTTACTTAAAAGCTCTTCCAGCTTCACCATTTTTTAAATTTCAGATTTTTCAATCAAATGCCTTTTGTTCCAAACTTATTTTTTTTTGTTTACACTTCACTCTCCAAAAACATTCAATTTTCTTTTTGAACTAGCTAGAAAACATTAAAAAACTCAAATCGAAATAACTACTGTCAATAAACCATCCATAGCTCTCCAAGCGATAGCATTCCACAAAATAAAAAGTAATCAATCAGTTTTATTTCTCAATCAACAAAAAAACGAATAAAATCGCAAAACCTTCGAACATTTGCCATTGAAATTTAAACTTCATGCTGAAGAAAAGAACCGAACGCATTTAGCAACAATTTGAGAAAAATATGTTACAAACTATAAGCAAAATAAATTAAAAAATCAACCAAAACAAATAAAACAAAAAATAGAAAAAGTCATAAAGATTTTATAGCTCACGTTTTAATACATATAAATTAAAAAATCAACCAAAACAAATAAAACAAAAAATAGAAAAAGTCATAAAGATTTTATAGCTCACGTTTTAATACATCTTTATAACTTCTGCTTGCCAGCAGCCGGCCATGCGTTTTTACAAACTTTTCAAATGTTTTTCCTGATGGTTACGTAGAAAATGATTTCAATTTTTTAATTTTCAAAACATAATTTTTTTTTTTTCATTTATTCATTCAATCATCTATCTGTTCATCCATTCATCTGTTCATCCATTCATTCACCCATTCATCATCTCCCATTCACCACACCCCTTCCACCCATTTACCTCTTATACCACAATTACACGTCTATTCATCATTCTACCACACATTCACCATGCGTATTTCCGTCTGAAGATAAACCCCTTTCTTCATCCAACTTCCATCAATCCAACTCACCCATCTATTTATTTCCTTGTCTTCCGGTTAGTTGAATAATCGTCCGTCCATCCATCAATCTATTTTTTCTTATCCGTCTATCCATCCACACATCTTTTCATTTATTTATCTATCTTTCCATTAATTCACTATTATCTTTCCATCAGCAATTCTTTTATCGATCAACCCATCAACCCATTTAACCATTCATCCATCCACCCGTTCATCTATCCACCCATCAATTCACTCATCTATACATCCATCTACCCTATCATTGGTCCAATCATCCAACCACTATTTATCCATCCATCCAGGCAACCTCTACATCAGCAACATCGTGCGGGAAGACAGAGTGGCTTCCAGGTACTTGTGCCTCTCTTTCAACCATTTCCAAGGATCCACCACCTACAATGATGGATTCATCCTCCTCGATCCCAAAAACTCATCCTCTTCTTCCTCTTCTTCTTCATCCTCATCTTTTTCCTCTTCTTCTTCTGCTTTCTCATCTTCTTCTTCTTCTTTGGCATCAAAACCTTTTTCGATTTCTTCTTCGTCCTCATCCTTGTCTTCATTGTCATCTTATCAGTCACAAAGTGAGTTTTGCAAACATTAGAATCTGCTCTCGTGTAATTTATGCTTTTTTTCACTGATTTATGGTTTTCTCCACACACAAAACCGCTTCAAAATGCGCATTCAAAATGGAACATAACGACAAAGTTATCAATTTTGCCACTTGCGCAACTCTCAAAACACTCGCGAAAGTTGATAAACGCTCGAAAAAGTTTTGAAATCACCTCCTATTCATCACTTTTCTCTTGTAATGACTCTCTAAACAATGGAAATGTGCAAAATAACATCCTCAAGGTTTTTTGGTTTTTTTTTTCTTTCATCCAATTATTTCCATGCGAACCTTAGGGTTTTAAATAAAAAAATATTTTTGGTTATTTTTGAAACGTGTTTACTTTGGTAATGCCACTGAAACATAGCGAAAAAATGTTTTCTTTGTTTTTAATCTTTTGAAATAGTTTTAAAAAAACTTTTGGAAACTTTCAAAAACTCTCCGAACGTTTTAAAATGATTGAAAGCGTTTCGAAAAAAAAAACAAGAAAAAATACGAGTTTAAAAGTTAGGCTTTTTTAAATTAAAATTTTTTTAAAACTTCAAAAAAGTGCAAAACTAAAGCAACTTTTTTCTCATTGTGTTGCATTGTTCTGCCTTCGCTCAGTCTTTCAAAGAAGGACTTACAGGTCAGAATTTGATGCTGGAGCTAAAAAAATATATATCCCGTTTATAAAGTCATTATAATATGAGGATTAAATTTCAAAAGAAAATTTTTTTTTTAATTTCAAAAAAAAAAGTTTTTTTTTTTAATGTCTTTTTTTCCTTAATTTTTTTTCTCGTGTTTATGGGGAATTAGTTGATCCTTCTACACTGCCATTTGAACGTTGCCTTCTTCATTTTTCATATCTTCTTTGATTTTTCATACTTCCAATGAATAGTTTTATCGATAATTTTTTTTTGAAATCATTTTTTTTCCCCGTTTGACTATTATACCATTAATACGTTAAACAAAATTTGTAGTTTTTATTGAAGCAAACCCAAACAAACGCTGGAAATGGCACAGAACATGGTGAATAATCAAAATAGATACAAAATTAAAATCAACAATAACTGAATGTCATAAAAACTGTCAGTCGTCTGTTTAAGAAATTCACAAATTGCCTATGAATTATAACTTATTCATATCACAAATTTATGGTTTAGTATTTTTCTAAAACTTGAAACCCACTTTCACTTTTATTCTCACTTTTATTCTCTCATTATTTATATTTTCTATAAAATTTTTTGCAGAAATATTTATGAAAAATATTATATTGTTTACTGAATTTAATGTTTTGATGAAATTCTGTAACGATAAGAAATTTTCATGAAGGCTATAACATAAAAATGAAACTTATCATTTAATGATCGCCTTTGTGACAAGCTTAAAAGATGAAAGAAAGAAAAATATTCGATAGAATTTAGTGGGGACTTCAACTATCCATTGTTACAAACGCTTTGGGCTACGTAAATAATTGACTCGCCAAAGTTTCCTTATGTTGCAGCACACATCCACTCACACATACACGCACACATCCACTCACACATACACGCACACATCCACTCACACATACACGCACACACCCATGCACATGCAAAAGCAGACACACGCACATACATAAAGCCTTCAGACAGTTCGTAATTAAGTTTTTTCTTCCATTGCATTTTTAACTTTTTATTTAAATAACAAAATCATTTGAAAAAAAATTTTCAGTATAAAAAAGATTTTTAAAAAGTGTGTAAGAATAACTTCTCTTCATCGCCTAAAAAAATGAAATTATTTTTTTGGTAGTAAAATTTTCAAAATGATCTTAGAAAAACAATCCGTTTTTTTTTTCTCATTGCTTTCGATTTTTTTTCAACATTCATTGTAATATTTTTTTCCCAGTCACCATAGTTTTTGTTTTTATTTTGTTTTTTTTTTAAATAACTTTGATTTTTTAAATTCTTTTTTTTTCTTTATTCTATTCAGTTTATTTTTTCTTTTATTATTATTTTACCTACCACATTCTCAGGTTGTCAAAACTTTTTTTATTATGTTGAAGTATTATATCGTTAACTGATTTCAATGGTTTGATAAAATATTACATAACAAGAAAAAAAATTATTATTTATTTTATTTCGCAGTGAAATTAATAATTAAAACTGCAATTTTTTTTCAACATTAATTTAGTTTTTTTAAGTTTTATGAACACACAGATTTGAACATTTTGATTTGTTATTGTCTATAATGCCTTTTCCATTGTCTGTTTCACTTTTAAGCAGTATTGAGTGCTCTCAATATGATATGTTTAAAAGTTAATTCCTTCAAAACCAAAACAAAAAACGTAGCCAAAATGAAAAATGAACATTTTTTTACTTTTTCAAATTCTGGGGTTTTTTCGTTTTTTTTTTCAAAAAGTTTATGATCATTTTCAAAAACAACATTCAGACAAAAACAATTTTTTGAAGAGTTGCAGATAGATGCAAACATTTTTTCATTAGAGATAAAAATTTTCGAAAAACGTTCACAAAGATGCCTTTTCAAACATTTCAAAGATAAGTTAATTATTTATTATAAGTTAAATCTTCAAAAAAACAAATTTTATTTTTCAACATTTTTTTGAAGAGAATTTTTCTTTAAAAAATTTAGAAAAAAAATATTTTAAAACTAAGTAATAAAACCTTTTTTCGAAGAAAATTCATTATTTTCAAAAATAGTTTTTCTAAATATCATTCAATGTGAAATAAAAAATTAATTTAAAAATTAAACTTTTTTTAAATTATCTTGAAGCTAAACTTCAATGTTTTTATTTTGTTTTGTTATCTGTAAAATTGAAGTAAAAAAAATTCACGATTTTTAAAAAAATTCAAACAAGTGGAAACAAACCTTGAAAAAATTCATTTATTTTTTTAATGATAAAATAAATAAAAAATTATTAAAAAAATAAATGACAAAAAAACTTGAAATAATTATATAAAAATTGAAAAACAAATTAATATAAAAATTGAAAATTTTCGTGAAAAATCAAAAAAGTAACATAAAGGAAGAACAATTATAGGCTACTAAATTAACAAAGAAAATCGAAATTATAAACACTTATTCACAATTGTGGGCCCTTTGGGGGCTTCAACCATTTGATTAATGGCTGTGGTTTTCTTAAATAATTCTCGCCGCTGTTTGTTATAACTTCCACTTTCTTTGTTTTTGAAAACGTTGTTATACTTATCGCTAAAGCCTAATTCTTCCCACCTGATTTCTTCAACCATGCATAAATTCACAAATATTTCCATTTTTCATCAACCTACTCACTCATTCACTCTTTCACCCAACCGCTCGTCTGTCAACTCAGTCATCCATCCTTCCATATGCTCGCCCATCCATCCACTTAGTCATCCATCCATCCATCAATGTAGCCTTGAAACGTTTCGAGGTCACTATGAATTATTGCAGAACAATAAGAAAAATCCCCTCTTCCAATTATTTTCCCCTTGCAACTTCAACCCTTTAAACGATTTTTTTTTAATCTGCCCACCTTCTCAACCCTTTATTTTCTCTTACATTCACCTATCTCTTACTCCTTCATTCACCCTTACACCCCCTTTACTCACCCACCCATCAAATTATTCATATATCTATCTATCTTTCCATATTTTTATTGAGATATTTATTTAGCTATTTCTCAATTCAGCTATCCATCCATCTACCCACTCATTCATCCATCCATCTACCAATTCATCCATCCATCAACCCATTTATCCATCCATCTAGCCATTCATCCATCCATTCATTTATCCATCCATCCATTCATTCATCCATTCATCCATCCATCCATTCATTTATCCATGCATCAGGAGGAAGGGTTCCCAGTCTTGTATGGTCCTCCCCCATTACAGACGTTGCAGTGTTGGAAACTGAAAAGCGCCTCAAGTGTATCTTTTCTGGAAAGTCTGTTTTGTTCTTCCAATTTTTTGTTTGCTTGTGTGTTTTTGTTTGTTTGTGTGATTGGTGTTTATGTATTCATTTTTATGTTTGTTGATGTTTGTATTTGTTTTCATGAATGAATAAAGTTAAAATTTATTATAGCGCATAGATTACATTTTTATTCACGTGTCCATGTATAGGTTCATGTTTATATGTATTTTTTAAAGTTTTTTTATTTGTATATGTTTGTTTTTCATGGGCATTTTTTTATAAAGATGTTCAGTTTTATATGCAAGTGACTCAGGTTGGTCTTAACCGACGCAAGACTCGGCAAAATTCAAAATTATACAAAAGCATAATCCATCCTTTACATACAGTATGTTATTATACATAAAAGGATGTTATTTAATAGATTCAAAATATAGATAATTCATGACAAATTAATACATAAAATCTATGGTATTAAAAAAATATATAACATAAAAATAAATATTAAATATAATATTCATGATTTCAAAAATCATATAATTTACAATAAATAATGTTTCTATGCAGCATATAATGCAATGCCAGTCATACGGGAACTTCGGCAAGACCACCAGCCCTCTAGGGTCTAGTCAATAAACTTTTTCATACAGTGGCGTTAACTTTTGTGCCTTCCAGAGCCCACGAAAGAATAAGATGAATGATGTTGAGTCGATGAATAGGGCACTGTTTATGGAGAGCTTTGCAGTTCATTTTGATTAATTCATCGGATCTTCCACCACAACCATTCCATCACTATATTCATTGAAAACTTGAAGCTTTTAAAAATATATTCAAAATTTTATTAATTGTTTTTTAGCTAAAATTTATTTTTATTAAAATTATTTTTTTTAATTTATTTGAGCTTCGACATATTTAGCTTTTCTATTTTAATTTAAAATGTTATCAAGTTTTTTTGAAAAATTAAATTTTCAAAAAATTATTTTTAAAAAAAAGAACAAAATCAAAATTAACTTACGAACATTTTCACCCAGTCCTACTCCAGAGGTCACGTGGCACAAGATTGACCAATCAAGAGTCTACTTTTTAGGTCACGGAAACGAGCTATTTTTGGAACAAGTCACAGCCAATCATTCGGGCTTTTACGAATGTCGGGCCAAAAATAACTACCATAAGTACGACTATGACCACGTGAAGAACAACATGAAAAACAATGAAAACATTAAAAATAATAAAAATGGGGACCACAAGAAAAGGATTCATTTAAAAATTGAAAGTAAGGTTTTAGTTCGTTTTTAATGAGTTTATTTAACATCAAAAAAAAATTCCACCTTGCTTGCTCAAGTTCACACTTTCAAAATGGTCACCTGGATTAATTTTATTTAATTAATTTTCATGAAAGCTGAAATTTCTAGAACTCAAATTTGTCGCCACCACAATGACCTCAACTCAAATTTCATCCCTCAATCCACCATCTCGTTTTATTTTTATTTTTAATTTTTATTTTTCGTCAATTTTTTATATATTTTTTTCACTTTTTTCACTTTTTTTCACTTTTTTTCACTTTTTTTCACTTTTTTTTACTTTTTGCTTACTTTCTTTGTCTACTCTGCTTTTTCCACTCTTCTTCGTTTTATTTTCCATTTTCATATGGCATAAATTCATCACTTTCTTTCTTCACTCTATGACATAAGAAGTTTTGTTTGACCTGCATTCTTACTGCTCATTTCACACCTGACTTCCCTCCCACAAACTAACCCCCTTCATAACAATGGCCAAAATAACTCATTCATCTCTCTGCATAACAGAGAAGCCATTTTTCATTCTTTTTTTATATTTTGAATTTTTCTATCAGTTGTATACGCTCATATGAATATATTTCATATATTCAACCTGCCAACCCACATTAGCTTCTTCTCCCCTAACCTTAACCTTAAACTAAAATTTTCAAAAAATACCATTTGAAATTCTTCCATTTTCGACCATCCGACCCTCATTTTTTCACCCACCCACTCCATGCAACTCTAATTCACTAATTAACCCACTTTAAGCCATTCTAGATCTTCCACACATCCAAATTCTTCCACTGACCCACTTAACTAAATCATACAACTCATTCTCAATCATCCAACTACTCAATCATGAAACCCACTCTGAATCATACAACCCATTTTTAATCGTACGACCCACTCTTAATCATACAAACTACTTTTAATCATACGACCCACTCTTAATCGTACAACCCACTCTTAATCGTACGACCCACTCTTAATCGTACGACCCACTCTTAATCGTACGACCCACTCTTAATCGTACGACCCACTCTTAATCATACGACCCACTCTTAATCGTACGACCCACTCTTAATCGTACGACCCATTTTTAATCGTACAACCCACTCTTAATCGTACAACCCACTCTTAATCATACGACCCACTCTTAATCGTACAACCCACTCTTAATCGTACGACCCACTCTTAATCGTACGACCCACTCTTAATCGTACGACCCACTCTTAATCGTACGACCCACTCTTAATCGTACGACCCACTCTTAATCGTACAACCCACTCTTAATCATACGACCCACTCTTAATCGTACGACCCACTCTTAATCGTACGACCCACTCTTAATCGTACAACCCACTCTTAATCGTACAACCCACTCTTAATCATACAAACTACTTTTAATCATTCAATCCACTCTCAATCACAAAACCCACTTTCCATCATACGACCCACTCTTAATCATACAACTTACTCTCAATTATCTAATCCCTTCTGAATCATTCAACCCATTAATCTCGATTCATTAATTCACACCCTTCACTCCACCCACTCTTCAACTTACCCGTTCTCCCTCCAGTGAAACCTCAATGGGGTTCCAAGGGTGAGCCTCCTCGCCAGATCACAATGGACATCGACTCTAGCGTCACGTTGGATTGTGACGTCATAGGAACTCCCCCTCCCACCATCGAGTGGTTCTTAAACGGAGTCAAGCTGTCGGGTAGGTGGGATGAAGATGCAAATAGATAGATGGATGGATGATGACTATAAGAATGGACAAATGAATGGATGGATGAGAAAGAAGGGATGCATGAATGGATGGATGGAAAAGAGAAAATGGATGTATGAATGGATGTAAAAGTTGATAGATGAGAAAAAGTAGGTTGATGAATAATTGTGTGCAAAAATTAAAATGGTAGGTGGAAGAGATTGCTGTGAAAAATAATTGAAACTGGGTGGATGTGGATGAATGGATGAATGGAAAAATAATGGATGAAAACTGGAAAAAAGAAGGTTAGACGGTTAAGGAACAAAATAAACTAGAGAAAGGTGGAAAGAAAATGGATATAAAAAAAATAAAGGAGAAAGTTGGAAGAAGGAGAATGCAGGTTTTGAAAGCAAATTGTTCGAAAAAATAGGAAAATCTAATAAATTAAAAATGTTGCATCTTAAACCTTCAAAAATGTTGCATCTTAAACCTTCAAAAGTGTTGCACCTTAAACCTTCAAAAATGTTGCATCTTAAACCTTCAAAAATGTTGCATCTTAAACTTTCAAAAATGTTGCATCTTAAACCTTCAAAAATGTTGCATCTTAAACCTTCAAAAATGTTGCATCTTAAACCTTCAAAAATGTTGCATCTTAAACTTTCAAAAATGTTGCATCTTAAACCTTCAAAAATGTTGCATCTCAAACCTTCAAAAATGTTGCATCTTAAACTTTCAAAAATGTTGCATCTTAAATCTTCAAAAATGTTGCATCTTAAACCTTCAAAAATGTTGCATCTTAAACCTTCAAAAATGTTGCATCTTAAACTTTCAAAAATGTTGCATCTTAAACCTTCAAAAATGTTGCATCTCAAACCTTCAAAAATGTTGCATCTTAAACTTTCAAAAATGTTGCATCTTAAATCTTCAAAAATGTTGCATCTTAAACCTTCAAAAATGTTGCATCTTAAACCTTCAAAAATGTTGCATCTTAAACTTTCAAAAATGTTGCATCTTAAACCTTCAAAAATGTTGCATCTCAAACCTTCAAAAATGTTGCATCTTAAACTTTCAAAAATGTTGCATCTTAAATCTTCAAAAATGTTGCATCTTAAACCTTCAAAAATGTTGCATCTTAAACCTTCAAAAAATGTTGCATCTTAAACCTTCAAAAATGTTGCATCTTAAACCTTCAAAAATGTTGCATCTTAAACCTTCAAAAATGTTGCATCTTAAACTTTCAAAAATGTTGCATCTTAAACTTTCAAAAATGTTGCATCTTAAACTTTCAAAAATGTTGCATCTTAAACCTTCAAAAATGTTGCATCTTAAACCTTCAAAAATGTTGCATCTTAAACCTTCAAAAATGTTGCATCTTAAACCTTCAAAAATGTTGCATCTTAAACCTTCAAAAATGTTGCATCTTAAACCTTCAAAAATGTTGCATCTTAAACCTTCGAAAATGTTGCATCTTAAACCTTCAAAAATGTTGCCTCTTAAACCTTCAAAAATGTTGCATCTTAAACCTTCAAAAATGTTGCATCTTAAACTTTCAAAAATTTTGCATCTTAAACCTTCAAAAATGTTGCATCTTAAACCTTCAAAAATGTTGCATCTTAAACCTTCAAAAATGTTGCATCTTAAACCTTCAAAAATGTTGCATCTTAAACCTTCAAAAATGTTGCATCTTAAACCTTCAAAAATGTTGCATCTTAAACCTTCAAAAATGTTGCATCTTAAACCTTCAAAAATGTTGCATCTTAAACCTTCAAAAATGTTGCATCTTAAACCTTCAAAAATGTTGCATCTTAAACCTTCAAAAATGTTGCATCTTAAACTTTCAAAAATGTTGCATCTTAAACCTTCAAAAATGTTGCACCTTAAACCTTCAAAAATGTTGCATCTTAAACCTTTAAAAATTTTGCATCTTAAACCTTCAAAAATGTTGCACCTTAAACCTTCAAAAATGTTGCATCTTAAACCTTCAAAAATGTTGCACCTTAAACCTTCAAAAATGTTGCATCTTAAACTTTCAAAAATTTTGCATCTTAAACCTTCAAAAATTTTGCATCTTAAACCTTCAAAAATGTTGCATCTTAAACCTTCAAAAATGTTGCATCTTAAACCTTCAAAAATGTTGCATCTTAAACCTTCAAAAATGTTGCATCTTAAACCTTCAAAAATGTTGCATCTTAAACTTTCAAAAATTTTGCATCTTAAACCTTCAAAAATGTTGCATCTTAAACCTTCAAAATGTTGCATCTTAAACCTTCAAAAATGTTGCATCTTAAACCTTCAAAAATGTTGCATCTTAAACCTTCAAAAATGTTGCATCTTAAACCTTCAAAAATGTTGCATCTTAAACCTTCAAAAATGTTGCATCTTAAACCTTCAAAAATGTTGCATCTTAAACCTTCAAAAATGTTGCATCTAAAACCTTCAAAAATGTTGCATCTTAAACCTTCAAAAATGTTGCATCTTAAACCTTCAAAATGTTTAAAAAATTGTTTAAAGCTGTCCTTGAAGGAGCAACATCGCTGAAGAACAAATAACTTTCAAGATGCAAACCACAAAACCACATCCAAATCCCTCAAATAATGCGAAGTTTCAATGGGTTCAAACCGTTTCCACTAATATTTACCTTTTTATCGTTTCCTCTCCTACTCTTAATTTTTTGTTCTATGCTCTTGTTCACCCCTCCTCTCGTTTTTTTTCATGCTCCTCCTTTTTTTCATCCTCTTCCTAGTCCTTCTCATTCTCCTTCCTTTGAAGGGGTCTTCCTAGTCCTTCTCATTCTCCTTCCTTTGAAGGGGTCTTCCTAGTCCTTCTCATTCTCCTTCCTTTGAAGGGGTCTTCCTAGTCCTTCTCATTCTCCTTCCATTCTCCATTCTTTTTCTAATTTTCATTATTTTTTTCTTTTTTTTCATTTTTTTATTCTTCTTCATCTTCCATCTTTTCTTCTTACTCTTCTTACTTCTCTTCTTCATCTTTTACTCTTCTTCATACTTCTTTTATCTTTTTTTTTCTACTCTTTCCACTCTTTTGCTCCTCCTCGCCCTCTTCTATCTTCTCAACTTTTCTATTCACCTTTCCATCGTTTTTTTCATTTTTCTAACCTCCATCTACTCCTCATCCTCCTCCTACCTTCTACCTTCCTTCACCCTTCATTCTCCTCCTACCTTCTAACCTCCTTCACCCTTCATTCTCCTCCTACCTTCTAACCTCCTTCACCCTTCATTCTCCTCCTACCTTCTAACCTCCTTCACCCTTCATCCTCCTCCTACCTTCTAACCTCCTTCACCCTTCATTCTCCTCCTACCTTCTAACCTCCTTCACCCTTCATCCTCCTCCTACCTTCTAACCTCCTTCACCCTTCATTCTCCTTCTACCTTCTAACCTCCTTCACCCTTCATTCTCCTCCTACCTTCTAACCTCCTTCACCCTTCATTCTCCTCCTACCTTCTAACCTCCTTCACCCTTCATTCTCCTCCTACCTTCTAACCTCCTTCACCCTTCATCCTTCTCCTACCTTCTAACCTCCTTCACCCTTCATTCTCCTCCTACCTTCTAACCTCCTTCACCCTTCATCCTCCTCCTACCTTCTAACCTCCTTCACCCTTCATTCTCCTCCTACCTTCTAACCTCCTTCACCCTTCATTCTCCTCCTACCTTCTAACCTCCTTCACCCTTCATCCTCCTCCTACCTTCTAACCTCCTTCACCCTTCATTCTCCTCCTACCTTCTAACCTCCATTTACTCTTCATCCTCCTCCTCCCTTCTAACCTCCTTCACCCTTCATTCTCCTCCTACCTTCTAACTTCCTTCACCCTTCATCCTCCTCCTCCCTTCTAACCTCCTTCACCCTTCATTCTCCTCCTACCTTCTAACCTCCTTCACCCTTCATTCTCCTCCTCCCTTCTAACCTCCTTCACCCTTCATTCTCCTCCTACCTTCTAACCTCCTTCACCCTTCATTCTCCTCCTACCTTCTAACCTCCTTCACCCTTCATTCTCCTCCTACCTTCTAACCTCCTTCACCCTTCATCCTCCTCCTACCTTCTAACCTCCTTCACCCTTCATTCTCCTCCTACCTTCTAACCTCCTTCACCCTTCATTCTCCTCCTACCTTCTAACTTCCTTCACCCTTCATCCTCCTCCTACCTTCTAACTTCCTTCACCCTTCATTCTCCTCCTACCTTCTAACCTCCTTCACCCTTCATTCTCCTTCTACCTTCTAACCTCCTTCACCCTTCATCCTCCTCCTACCTTCTAACCTCCTTCACCCTTCATCCTCCTCCTACCTTCTAACCTCCTTCACCCTTCACTCTCCTCCTACCTTCTAACCTCCTTCACCCTTCATCCTCCTCCTACCTCCTAACCTCCATCTACTCCTCATCCTCCTCCTACCTTCTAACCTCCTTCACCCTTCATTCTCCTCCTACCTTCTAACCTCCTTCACCCTTCATTCTCCTCCTACCTTCTAACCTCCTTCACCCTTCATCCTCCTCCTACCTTCTAACCTCCATCTACTCCTCATCCTCCTCCTACCTTCTAACCTCCTTCACCCTTCATTCTCCTCCTACCTTCTAACCTCCTTCACCCTTCACTCTCCTCCTACCTTCTAACCTCCTTCACCCTTCATTCTCCTCCTACCTTCTAACCTCCTTCACCCTTCATCCTCCTCCTACCTTCTAACCTCCATCTACTCCTCATCCTCCTCCTACCTTCTAACCTCCTTCACCCTTCATCCTCCTCCTACCTTCTAACCTCCTTCACCCTTCACTCTCCTCCTACCTTCTAACCTCCTTCACCCTTCATCCTCCTCCTACCTTCTAACCTCCATCTACTCCTCATCCTCCTCCTACCTTCTAACCTCCTTCACCCTTCATTCTCCTCCTACCTTCTAACCTCCTTCACCCTTCATCCTCCTCCTACCTTCTAACCTCCATCTACTCCTCATCCTCCTCCTACCTTCTAACCTCCTTCACCCTTCATCCTCCTCCTACCTTCTAACCTCCTTCACCCTTCATCCTTCTCCTACCTTCTAACCTCCATCTACTCCTCATCCTCCTCCTACCTTCTAACCTCCTTCACCCTTCATTCTCCTCCTACCTTCTAACCTCCTTCACCCTTCACTCTCCTCCTACCTTCTAACCTCCTTCACCCTTCATTCTCCTCCTACCTTCTAACCTCCTTCACCCTTCATCCTCCTCCTACCTTCTAACCTCCATCTACTCCTCATCCTCCTCCTACCTTCTAACCTCCTTCACCCTTCATCCTCCTCCTACCTTCTAACCTCCTTCACCCTTCACTCTCCTCCTACCTTCTAACCTCCTTCACCCTTCATCCTCCTCCTACCTTCTAACCTCCATCTACTCCTCATCCTCCTCCTACCTTCTAACCTCCTTCACCCTTCATTCTCCTCCTACCTTCTAACCTCCTTCACCCTTCATCCTCCTCCTACCTTCTAACCTCCATCTACTCCTCATCCTCCTCCTACCTTCTAACCTCCTTCACCCTTCATCCTCCTCCTACCTTCTAACCTCCTTCACCCTTCATTCTCCTCCTACCTTCTAACCTCCTTCACCCTTCATCCTCCTCCTACCTTCTAACCTCCTTCACCCTTCATCCTCCTCCTACCTTCTAACCTCCTTCACCCTTCATTCTCCTCCTACCTTCTAACCTCCTTCACCCTTCATTCTCCTCCTACCTTCTAACCTCCTTCACCCTTCATCCTCCTTCTACCTTCTAACCTCCTTCACCCTTCATCCTCCTCCTACCTTCTAACCTCCTTCACCCTTCATCCTCCTCCTACCTTCTAACCTCCTTCACCCTTCATCCTCCTCCTACCTTCTAACCTCCTTCACCCTTCATTCTCCTCCTACCTTCTAACCTCCTTCACCCTTCATTCTCCTCCTACCTTCTAACCTCCTTCACCCTTCATCCTCCTTCTACCTTCTAACCTCCTTCACCCTTCATCCTCCTCCTACCTTCTAACCTCCTTCACCCTTCATTCTCCTCCTACCTTCTAACCTCCATCTACTCCTCATTCTCCTCCTACCTTCCAGTTTGTTTCTACATCTCATTCTTTTTCGTCTTCCAACGCCACTATCACAGACTCCTCCTCCTATCGTCAATCGAGTTACAAAGTCATTTCCAACGGCAAGCAGCTGAAGATAAGCAAGTGGAACAACGAAGGTCTAGTTATACAGTGTCTTGCTTCAAACTCTCACTCTTCCATCATCTCCAACACCAACCTCTTCATTCATGGTGAGTTCACTTTGGTGGCCTTGAAACCTTTCGGGGTTAATGCCACTACGAATATTTTCGTTTTTGATTTTTATTGATTTGGTGTTCATGGAGGCTCCAGTGTGGTTGGGGGTTTGAAGTTCTTCGGTGGTTTGGAAGTGGGGAAGTGAGGAATTTTCATACTATGAATAAATATAACTCTAGTACCTATATATTCTTTTCTCTTTGATCCACTTGTTTGTATTTATTCCTCTTTTCTTCATTTTTTACTAATTATATGGTGTTACATCTTTTGTATAGAATCCTAAAACACAACAAAATAGATATTAAAGACTGAAAACATAACCAGAAAATAATAAAATAATAATAATAATAATAATAAATAAGCCAATAAAATAACCAGAAAATAATAATAATAATAATAAATAAGCCAATAAAAAGGTAATAAAATCTCAAATGTGTCGCCAGAGTCGAAGCCATTCTTCGAGTTGAAGCCACGTGACACAAGAGCTCTGATTGGCTGGGCAAATGTGACGATTCATTGCAAGATAACTGGGTCGCCAAAGCCACAACTTGATTGGTTGAAAGGCCAGAATGGTCTCATACTGAGGAGCAATGAGTATAAATACCGAATCATGTCGTATGGAGACTTGATCATCATGGTAAGTTGATGATATCGCAGATAATAATCAAATTGTTCTTATTTTTAATGAGATTGTATCTTCTTGCCAAAGGTAATAGCACTGGAAACAAGCAATAAAAATATTTATTTCTTATAAACAACCCTTCCACTTCGTCACGTCTACTTGCCTCCATTCTACACCTCTTCCTCCTATTCCAAACGCTCTCATTTCTTCCACCTCAACTCATTTTTCCTTGTTTCTCACTTTGCAAACACTTTTTCAGTCTCAATTACACACTACTTTTCTTCTTTCTTTAACTGCTTTTCCTTTCTATTTTCAAATCTTTTCCTACCTTCTCTTATCATTATCTTTTTAATTAATTTTTTTTATTCTATCTACACACTTTCTCTTCTTTCAATAAATTTTCAATAAATATTTTTCTTTTCTACCTTCATTAGAACGTGGATGAATCGGACTCAGGCACCTACCATTGCAGAGGTAGCAACAGATTTGGAAGCAGCGCTGCTACTGCACGTCTTTCTGTGCACGGTTGGAGGAGTGGTGGTGGCAGTGGTGGTGATGGTAGGAGTGGGGGTGATGGTGGTGGTAGTGTTGGTGGTGGTGATGGTAGTGGTGGTGGTGATGGTAGTGATGGTGGTGGTGGTAGTGGTGATGGTAGTGGTGGTGGTGGTTGTGGTGGTGGTGGTGGTGGTGGTGGTGGTGGTGGTGGTGGTGGTGGTGTTGGTGGCGTGGTTTTAGAAATATTGGGTGTTGAATGAGATGGAAGGGATTTGTATGGAGTGAAAAATTGTTGAATGGGAAGGGTGAAATCAATTCTTGACACATCACCAAAACTTCCCTACCACCACCACAATTATTAGCTTCATCATCATCATCATCATCATCATCATTATCATCATCATCATCATCATCATCATCATCATCATCATCATCATCATCATCATCATCATCATCATCATCATCATCATCATCATCATCATCATCATCATCATCATCATCGTCTTCATCATCATCATCATCATCATCATCATCATCATCATCATCATCATCATCATCATCATCATCATCATCATCATCATCATCATCATCATCATCATCATCATCATCATCATCATCATCATCATCATCATCATCATCATCATAATCATCATCATCATCATCAGCATCATCATCATCACCATCATCATCATCATCATCATCATCATCATCATCATCATCATCATCATCATCATCATCATCATCATCATCATCATCATCATCATCATCATCATAATCATCATCATCATCATCAGCATCATCATCATCACCATCATCATCATCATCATCATCATCATCATCATCATCATCATCATCATCATCATCATCATCATCATCATCATCATCATCATCATCATCATCATCATCATCATCATCATCATCATCATCATCATCATCATCATCATCATCATCATCATCATCATCATCATCATCATCATCATCATCATCATCATCATCATCATCATCATCATCATCATCATCATCATCATCATCATCATCATCATCATCATCATCATCATCACCGCCATCAACAACAGAAATGCCTGAAATCATCGATAGTTACGACCGCATAATTATTAGCCACAAAAACAAGACTGTCAGAATCAGCTGTCCAATCAAAACTCAGGGCTTGAGTCACTTCAAACTTGATTGGCTAAAAAATGGACTACCCCTTTTTTCCGCCGACCAATCACCTCTAACCCACACCGACCAATCCCTTTCCAGCTACGTTGACCAATCAGGAAGGTTCAAACGGACCAATGACTTGTTGACAATTTCGAACGTTGGTGAGGGTGACATAGGTGCATACACGTGCGTCCTCAAGTGGCACGAGTTTGACGACATTACGTCTTACGTCATCGAACTTTTCATCAAAGGTTCACTATTTCTTAGCTGATTAATCAATTTTTTTAAATATTGAAAGTGTTTAATACAATACAATACAATACAATACAATACAATACAATACAATACAATACAATACAATACAATACAATACAATACAATACAATACAATACAATACAATACAATACAATACAATACAATACAATACAATACAATACAATACAATACAATACAATACAATACAATACAATACAATACAATACAATACAATACAATACAATACAATACAATACAATACAATACAATACAATACAATACAATACAATACAATACAATACAATACAAACACGAATATTATTATAGTGGCATTAACCCCGTAGAGTTTCGAGGCCACTCAAAACGTCTCATTATTAAAACTATTGCGAAAAATTAAAAATAGAATAAAATGAGTAAATAAATGAAAATAAAAATAAATTATTTTTAAAAGTTAAATCAATAAAATAATTTATTAATCAAAAAAATTCACTCAATTAATTAACCAATTTAACAATTGAGGGTTATTTTCATTTCTGGCCACTGCTCGAACAACAACCACCGTTCAACCACCCATCCATCATTTCACCACCCACCCATCCATCCTTCCACCACCTATCCATCGATTATTCCACCAACCATCCATCATTCCACCATCCATACATCATTCCACCACCCATCCATCATTCCACAAACCATCCATTATTTCACCATCCATCCATAATTCCACCATCCATCCATTATTCCACCACCCATCCATCGATCATTCCACCATCCATCCATCATTTCACCACCCATTCATCATTTCACCATCCATCCATCCATCATTCCACCACCCATCCATCCATCATTCCATCATCCATCCGTCATTTCACCACCCATCCATCATTCCACCATCCATCCATCAATAATTTCACCACCCATCCATCATTCCACCATCCATCCATCCATCATTCCACCATTCATCCATCGATCATTTCACCATCCATCCATCATTTCACCATCCATCCATCATTCCACCATCCATCCATCGATCGTTACACCATCCACCCACCCATTCATCACTCTACCATCCATCCATCGATCATTTCACCATCCATCCATCCATCATTCCACCACCCATCTATCCATCATTCCACCATTCATCCATCGATCATTCCACCATCCACGCACCCATCCATCATTCTACCATCCATCCATCTATCAGTTCCCTATCCATCCATCCATCATTCCACCACCCATCCATCCATCATTCCACCATTCATCCATCGATCATTTCACCATCCATCCATCATTCCACCATCCATCCATCGATCATTCCACCATCCAACCACCCTTATATCGTTCTACCATCCATCCATCGATCAGTTCACCATCCATCCATCATTCCACCACCCATCCATCCATCATTCCACCATCCATCCATCGATCATTTCACCATCCATCGATCATTTCACCATCCATCCATCATTCCACCATTCATCCATCGATCATTCCACCATCTACCCACCCATCCATCATTCTACCATCCATCCATCGATCAGTTCACCATCCATCCAACCATCATTCCACCACCCATCCATTCATCCTTCCACAATCCATCCATCATTCCACCACCCATCCATTCATCATTCCACCACCCATTCCTTTATCATTCCACCATCCATCCATCCATCCATCCATCCATCCATCCATCCATCTATCATTCCACCATCCATTCATCGATTATTCCACCCCCCATCCATCTATCATTCCACCACCCATCTATCATTCCACCACCCATCTATCATTCCACCACCCATCTATCATTCCACCACCCATCTATCATTCCACCACCCATCTATCATTCCACCACCCATCTATCATTCCACCACCCATCCATCATTCCACCACCAATCTATCATTCCACCACCCATCTATCATTCCACCACCCATCCACTATTCAATAAACTATCTACCATTCCAATCTCATACAATATTTCAACCATTCACCATCGCACCCCCATCCTCCGTTCCACCACTCATACACTATTCTTTTCATACAACCAATTCGCTTTTTTACAACCACAAAAACCTCATCACACCCCACAAAAATCTCATCACACCTCACAGCAACTGCAACTACGTCACCATCACTCCCCTGCTACCTCACCCCTGTGTCTGCATCCATTCAATACTTCACCATCATTCCCCCTCATCTCACCATCATAAAATCACTTTTTTATTGTCTTTTCACCACTTCAACACCATCATCCTATCATCAAATGCTTGCTGGAGTCTCATTTGTAACTTGCGCCTCAGTTACTTTTTAGAGCTTTTAAGTATCGATTTTTCAAATTAATTTTTTTATATTATCTTTTTTTCTCTTCTTTCTCTTCTTATTTTTTTTATTTTTATTATTTTTATTTTATTTTTATTATCAGCATTATTATTAGGTTTCTTCAATTGACATTTTATTATTGTTATTATTCTTCTTCTTCTTATTCTTTTTTTTTCATTATTATTATTATTATTATTATTATTATTATTATTATTATTATTATTATTATTATTATTATTATTATTATTATTCTTATTATTATTATTATTATTATTATTATTATTATTTATATTATTATTATTATTATTATTCTTCTTCTTCTTCTTCTTTTTTTTTCATTATTATTATTAGTATTATTTTTTTTATTTTATTATTATTATTTTTTTTTTTTTTTTTTTATTATTATTATTATTATTATTATTGTTGTTGTTGTTTTTTATGTTGTTATTATTATTATTCTTATTATTCTTTTTTTTTTAATTATTATCCTTATTATTATTTTTATTATTATTATTATTATTATTATTATTATTATTATTATTATTATTATTATTATTATTATTATTATTATTATTATTATTATTATTATTATTATTATTATTTATATTATTATTATTATTATTATTATTATTATTATTACTATTAGTATTACTATTACTATTATTATTTTTATTATTATTATTACTATTAGTATTACTATTACTATTATTATTTTTATTTTTATTTTTCTTATTTTTATTTTTATTTTTATTTTTCATTATTATTTTTTTTTTTAATCATCCTCATCATCCTCATCATCATCATCATCCTCGTCATCATCATCATCATCATCATCATCATCATCATCATCATCATCATCATCATCATCCTCATCATGTTCATCCTCATCATCATCTTCCAGATGTTCCAGCCCCCCCATACGACTTGCATCTCATAGACTGCACCTCAAACCCCTCCTCCATCCGCCTCTCCTACACCGTTGGCTTCCACGGCTATGAGGAAATCAATTCTTGCCACATCACCAAAACCTCTCTACCACCACCACTACCGTTATCATTATCATCTCTTTCTTCTTCTTCTTTTTCTTCTTCTTCTTCTTCTTCTTCTTCTTCTTCTTCTTCTTCTTCTCTTTCTTTTTCTTCTTCTTCTTCATCATCATCGTCATCGTCTTCGTTAACATCATTGGCTGGAGATAGGGGGGGGAATGGAGATGGTAAAGACATGTACAGCACAAATGAATTAAAAAAAGAATCAAAGGACAGAATAAAATCTAAAATTTTCATAAAAAATCAAGTTAGTTTCTTAAATCTGCCCGTTGAAAAGGGAGCGAGAAGCGAAGATAAAGAAAAAAGAAAAATGAAAAAAAACAAAAAAAGTGAAATAAAAAAAGAAGTAAGAAGAAAAAGAGAATATAAACAAAGAAGAGAAAAAAGATTTGCGAAAGATGGAAAAAAGAAAGATGAGGAGGAAGAGGAAGAAGAGGATGGCACCAAGGTGATCATCAGTCGGAGAGGTTACTTCAGGAGCAATGAAAAAGTCTTCGAGATCGTCAGCGTGCAACCCTGGAGGAAGTTCGTCTTTGCGGTCAGTGGCTTGTTGCAACACCTTTTAGTATAATAACTTTTTTGCTTCCTCTACTTTAGTACTATTTTTCTTGTTGAAATTAGTTTCATTATTTTTGTGATTATGATTTTTTTTTCTTTATCATTATAATTGTTATTCCTAAACATTATTTTTCATACGCCTAGGCGAGCAAACAAGAAAAAAAACCTTATGAAACAAAGATAAAAAATTGAAAATAATAAATGTAATACAATGAAAAAATTAATGAAAAAATCAAATGAAGGCAAGTACAAACAAAACATATTAAAGAAAAACAAAAACAGAAAACGAAAAAAACTGTGTGGAACAACAATAAAGCATATCTGACGTCGTTTTTAAGGGTGCAAGCTCCGAGGGTGTTGGTTTCTTCACGCCACATTCGTATCAATTGTGTTTGAAAGCATCAATTGATTTATGAATCGTTGGGATTAGTAGGTCAGTTAATTAAGTCACTAATTAACATTTAATTAAGCGGTTAATTTGGTCATTAATTAATTTTTAATAAGTTGTTTAATTGGATTACAAATTAATTCATAATTAGGTTGTTAATTGGGAATAAACTTAATATGTGTGTTACTTCATTTAGATTAATGAGTCATTAAATTTTCAACAAGTGCTTCGATAGTGGGTTTTTTGAATGAGTTTTAATCAGACTGAATTATTTTTTTGTTTAATACAATCTCTAATTAGAGTTGAATGATTATTAAAGTGGTTAATAGTTTGGTGACTTTTAATACTTCTGTTCATTTCAATTCATTACTTACTCATTTAAACACTAATCGGAAGATACCAAGTAAAGAAGCCTAGCTTCTTTTCAATACCTGAGTACATAAAATACCTAAAGATCTATTTAATCTAATCTAATCAAAACATTTGTATAGCGCTGCTTCTACAATATTCAAGCTAGATACACCTCAACTAGCCTAATACCAAAAAAGTTCTGAATACCTGGAATACATCTACACCTAAACTACGTCAAAACCTGAATACCTAAAATACCTCAATATCCAGAATGTCTGAAAAACTGAAATGCCTTAATACATAAACTACTTCGAAACCTATGATACCCAAAACACTTTAAATGCTTAGAATATTGGAAATATCTCAGAAACCTTTCTTATCTCCCACACCACATACAAACGCACACACACACACACACACAGGTGTTTTGTTCCAACTCTATAGGCAACAGTGGTCTGAGTGTGCCCCAGTCTTGCACCACCCCCCAGGTCGCACCCTTCAGCAACCCCAGGGGAGTTTGTGTGAGGATGGGCAGGCCGGGACAACTCATCATCATTTGGCAGGTTTGGAATGCATTGTAAATTGCCCATATTTAAGTTAAATATTTATATTATTTTATTTTACTTTCTATTTATAATTTATACTATTTTGTTAGTATTCCATACTACTTTTATTATTATCTCATATCATATTTGTTTTTTTAGCATTGTTTTTATTATTGTTTCCTATTAATTATATTCAGTATCGTTTCATATTAACATTACTTTCAGTATTAATATCCTATATTTTCATTTTACTTACTTTTTATATGTTTTTTTTAATCAAAATTACAGCACACTTATTAAGTGGCCTCGAAACTCTACGGGGTTAATGCCGCTATAATATTTTTATTTGTACTGTATTGCATTGTATTTTATTGTATTGTATTGTATTTTACTGTATTGTATTTTATTAGTTTTATTGTATTGTATTTTTTTTATTGTATTGTATTGTATTGTATTGTATTGTATTGTATTGTATGGTATTGTATTGTATTGTATTGTATTGTATTGTATTGTATTGTATTGTATTGTATTGTATTTTATTGTATTGTATTGTATTGTATTGTATTGTATTGTATTGTATTGTATTGTATTGTATTGTATTGTATTGTATTGTATTGTATTGTATTGTATTGTATTGTATTGTATTGTATTGTATTGTATTGTATTGTATTGTATTGTATTGTATTGTATTGTATTGTATTGTATTGTATTGTATTGTATTGTATTGTATTGTATTGTATTGTATTGTATTGTATTTTATTGTATTGTATTGTATTGTATTGTATAGTTTTGTATTGTATTTTATTGTATTGTATTGTATTGTATTGTATTACAATACAAAAAAAAACGAATATTATTATAGTGGCATTAACCCCGTAGAGTTTCGAGGCCACTCAAAAACGTTTATTATTAAAACTATCGTGAAAAATTAAAAATTAAATAAAAGAAGTAAAAAATGAAAATAAAAATAAATTATTTCTAAAAAAGACCAGTATTATTTTTATGATGGAGGGAAGGATTTATTGAACAGGTAAGTCTTCAGAGATCTACAAAATGATTTTGTTGAACTTGAAGATTTTAAGCTGTTAGGCAGGTTGTTCCACAACTTAGGTCCGCTGACGTTGAACCTTCTTAATCCTAATGATTTTAGCTTGTGCTTGTTGGGAACAACGTCCTTTGACTTAGCCGATCTCAGTCTCTGTTTTTCCGGCAGACTAGCAACTGGAACTAGGTCACGTGTCAGATACGCAGAACCCTCGTTGGACAAGCACTTAAACATCTGCAGACCAATTTTATACTCAATTCTTTCATCAATTTTCAGCCAGTGAAGCTCCTTGAGTACAGGGGTAATGTGATCATATTTTCTTACTCCTGTAATGAGCCTGACTGTTGTATTGATTATGGATTGAATACTCTGCGTTGCTACCTTAGGTAAGCTGACTAAAGCCATGTTGCCATAGTCAATACGACTTAAAACTAAGGCCGATGCAAGTGATTTCGAGGAGTCCATTGTCAATCGTCCCTTGATGGATCTCATTTGACGCAGAGAGGTAAAACACATCTGTATTGTTTTTGATATCTGCGTTGACATCGTGAGGTCTCTATCCATAGATATTCCCAAGTTCCTTACAGATTTTGATGGAAAGATGTTGCTTTCTAATACACGGACAGAATAGCTCGGAATATTTTTCAGATTCCGACGAGAAGAAAACCAGATCACCTCAGTCTTCTCACTGTTGATCTTGAGACAATTGGCTCCCATCCAAGATGCGATTTCATCTACACACTCAGACACTCTTATCTGCAATTCTTCTGTGCCTTCATTATTGCAGTGGCCATATATTTGAGTGTCATCGGCATATTGATGAAATCCCAGCTTGTATTTCATAACTATTCTTTCAAGGTTTCCAGTGTATAGAGCAAACAACAATGGTCCAAAAACAGATCCTTGTGGGACACCCACTGAAGAGTCAACAAAATCCGATTTTATCCCACTGCAGCGTACATTGAAGGATCTGTCACTCAAGTAATTTTTGAACCATTCCAGTGTGAGACCATCAAAACCATATGTGCTTTCTAGCCGTTTTAACAAAATACTGTGATCAACTAAGTCAAAGGCAGCTGACAAGTCTAACAGTATAAGGAGGGAGAGCTTACCATCATCGGCTGCACCAAGAATTTCTGAATACACTTTTGTGACAGCCGTTTCAGTGGAATGATGACGACGGTAAGCTGATTGGTGGGTGGGGAGAAGATTTGAATTATTTAAATAGCTCATGACTCTGTTGAGAACAAGCCTTTCTGAGAGCTTGGACAAAACAGGCAGATTAGAGATGGGTCTGTATGATGAAGCAACGTTGTGATCAAGACTAGGCTTTTTCAACAGTGGTGTAATCTGAGCCGATTTCCAAGACTTTGGGACAATTCCCTCAGAAAGACTGATTGACCATACTTTTTACAAAAGGTAAAATCATTCCTGAAATCATTTTCAAAAGCCAAGTGGGTAGTGGATCAGACGCACACTGTTTGTTGGGAAGCCTCTGAATAGCCTTGAGAAGCTCATCCTCATCCACATCCTGGAGCCTACTGAGACCGCCTTCTTGTGCATAAGCTAGATAAATGGGTTCTTCTCTGGCACGGATTGAGTTCCTCGCTGACTCAACTTTCTTCGACAGAAAAGATTGGAATTCAACAGGCTGAATTCCGTCAACAGAAGATCTCTTTCTTCAACAAGAGACACTATTAATGTGGCTCCAAATGTTAGCCGTTTTGTTTTTTGGATCACTGAGTTTATTATTCCAGTAATCTCTACGCTTGTGTCTACACAGTCTTTTGTAGCGTTTCTTCTGACCCAGCCATGCAGCAAAATCGTTCTCACTCTTGGTCTTCATGTAGATCCTTTCCAGACTCCTTTTCAGACATTTTGAAGTACGACACTCCCGATCAAACCATGGATCAGAAGGTCTTTCATGTATTCTAACGGTCTTAAAAGGAATCATCTTGTCAAGGATCCCTGACAGAGTGGAATTATAAAGGTCAGAAGCTGAGTCCACATCAAGACTTGTGGCAGCTGAAAGCGGAGACAGCTTTAGTTCTGAAATAAACTTTTCAGTGTCCAAAAAATTCCAACGTCTAATTTGGAGCTGTCGATAGATGGGAGTTTGTTTAAGCATCTCACAACTGCACAAAAGCAGCTTGTGATCAGAAATGCCACTATCAATATAGTTGATGTTGACACTCTTTCTGGATGCTATCACATCAAGCCATCCTCCTTGGTTATGGGTGGGTTGATTTGTGGACGAATCAAAACCATGGGACCTTAAAATGTTGAGAAATGTTTGTGCATCTGTGTTGTCGGACTGCTCCAAGTGAAAATTTAAATCACCCAGAATCAAAACCTTTTCATTGTATGTGGCCAGAATACCCAAGGTGTTTTCAAATTCTTTGTAAAACAATGAAGAAGCAGCACTTGTGCGATAAACAACCGATCCGATGACTGACTTGGAGCTTGAGCTTATTCTCACACACAGATGTTCAAAACTGGCAGTTGAAGTTAACTTTAATAGCATTCCTCGGAACATGGAGTTGAAAGCCACTGCCACTTCTCCATGGTTGGTGAGCAGGGAGTTCACTGACTCGGGAAGTCTTGGCCTTGCTTTCTCGAAGACCACAAGACCCCGGCTCCGCAGCTTACTTATGCTGATTGACTCCGAGTCATGCCATGTTTCTGCCATAAACATCACATCCATTTTATAGTCCTGAATTAATTCTACCACATCTTCCACTTTATTATTCAGTGATCTCACGTTCTGAAACCCATTTAAAACTGGAGATCCAGTCTGCTGAGCCTGGTGGCGTCTTGAGACAAGTGGAATCAGTTCATGGCGGTCTTTATTGTGTCTGGCGCACCTTTCCTTGACCTCCCTACCTGCTCTTTTTCCTCGGTAGTGCCACTTCTTCTGATTTCTGCTGATTCCAAGACGATTTATCGCTAATCGGGTTTCCGGAGGCAAGATCACATTGGGATTATTGTACAAAAATAAATCTACCATTCAAATGATTAAAACCCCGTCAATAAAGAAATGCTACTAACCTTGGTATAGCAAAAAAATTTATCCGATAAACAAATTTTAAAAAATAAACTTACGCTTACACCGAACAAAGACGATCTAAATCAACCATTTTTGATGGAAAACAAATAGGAGAAAACTTGAATAAAGTTGAAACTAATAATTGAATACAAAATAAAGCATTTATTTTTAATGTTATTCAGGCTAAAACAACTGATTTAACGAGCTAGATTTAAAAGGCCGCCTTGCAAATGGCGCCTAACTATCATTGTATTGTATTGCATTGTATTGTATTGTATTGTTTTGTATTTTATTGCATTGTATTGTATTGTATTTGTGGCCTTGGAACTCTTTAGGCGCTATTTTTAATAGCGCCTTAATAATATTCGTCTTTATACTGATTTTTGTTGTATTGCATTTTATTGCATTGTATTTTTTTGTATTTTGTTGTATTGTATTATATTGTATTGTATTTTATTGTATTATATTTCATTGTCTTGTATTGTGTTGTACTGTTTTGTATTGCTGTATTGTACTTCATTGTCATGTACTTTATTGCATCGTTGTATATCATATTTCGTTCTATTTTTTTGTAGTAATGGTTTTTTCTACTTTTCCACCCATCTGTTCTTGTTTCAATAATTGAGACTTACCTTTGTTTGCTTCTATTTATCATTTTCTCTGAATTCCACATTCATCATCCACTTCTCTTCTTTTTTGACTCATCCACATGTTCACCTCTTTGTTTTATTTATTTATTTTTCAGTTATTTTCAAATCCATCCTTTAATCTTTTCATTCTGAAGCTTTTTTTTTTAATTCTATTTTTTTCTTTTTTTCTTTTTTCTTTTTCTTTTTTTTCTCTTCTTTTTATCATATGACGAGGCTAATTTTTATTTATTTCACAATCATTTTTTCTTGTCATTCCACCTCATTACATTCTTTTATCCCTCCCCTTTTTCTTTCCATTTTTCCCATCAGTTAAACCCTTCTCTTTTTCTTCTCCCCTCCCATCTTCCCTTCTCTCCCCTCCCTTCTTCCCTTCCCTCCCCTCCCATCTTCCCTTCCCTCCCCTCCCTTCTTTTCTCTCCCCTCCCATCTTCTTCTCTCCCCTCCCATCTTCTCCTCTCTCCTCCCATCTTCTCCTCTCTCCCCTCTCTTCTTCTCCTCTCTCCCCTCCCATCTTCTTCTCTCCCCTCCCATCTTCTCCTCTCTCCTCCCATCTTCTCCTCTCTCCCCTCTCTTCTTCTCCTCTCTCCCCTCCCATCTTCTCCTCTCTCCCCTCTCTTCTTCTCCTCTCTCCCCTCCCATCTTCCCTTCCCTCCCATCTTTTCCTCTCCCCTCCCATCTTCTCCTCTCTCCCCTCTCTTCTTCTCCTCTCTCCCCTCCCTTCTTTTCTCTCCCCTCCCATCTTCTCCTCTCCCCTCCCATCTTCTTCTCTCCCTTCCCATCTTCTTCTCTCTCCCCTCCCATCTTCTTCTCTCCCCTCTCTTCTTCTTCTCTCTCCCCTCCCATCTTCCCTTCCCTCCCCTCCCATCTTCTCCTCTCTCTCCTCCCATCTTCTTCTCTCTCCCCTCCCATCTTCCCTTCCCTCCCTTCCCATCTTCTCCTCTCTCCCCTCCCATCTTCCCTTCTCTCCCCTCCCATCTTCTTCTCTCCTCTACCATTTTCTTCTCTCTTCTTTCCCATCTTCTTCTCTCTTATTCAGCCTCTCTCTCACGACGAATTGAATGGAGCAGGTTTTCATTACGAGGTGACCTTCAAAGAAACCAATAGACCAGCCAATCACAAGATGAAGAGAATTTTCAATTTCAACCAATCAGAATTAATTGTGCCAAATCAACCAATTTTTTCCTTGTATGACATCACCGTTCAATCGGTTAATGACTTTGGCAGAAAAAAGCTAGAAATAAAAGATTTCCACTTCGGATACTCCAGCGAAGAATGTAAGAACTATTTTTCTTTTTTTTTAAGCGCATACTCAGTTTGGTATTTATTTATTCTTTTATTTTACTTAATATTTTGTTGAATGTGTTCTAGAGATTTTTTTTTCTACTTTTTACAAACATTTTTCAACTTTTCATTCATTTTCTCACCATTCTTTCTGGGTGCCTTAGTTTCTTGCTTTACTGCTTTAAAAAATTTATTATCGTTAAGGTTATTATGTTTATTCATATTTTTATTCATTTTTTATTTATTTTAACTTTCACTCTTATACGTACTCTTAATTTATTTTTTTCACCATTTACCATTTTCCGCCATTTCAGTGATAACGAAAGTTCCGGAAGATTTGAAAGTGGCAGCAGGTAACAACAGCAACGTACTGAGAGTGACGTGGAGAAAGACAAAGAGACAGACATTTTTCCATGGATCTCTCATGGCATATGAGGTGAAATGGAGAATCTAAACTTTGGGATTTCAGCATCACATTAAACACACACAACCACCCACATACACACAAACAAACACACACACACACACACACACACACACACACACACACACACACACACACACACACACACACACACACACACACACACACACACACACACACACACACACACACACACACACACACACACACACACACACACACACACACACACACACACACACACACACACACACACACACACACACACACAGCTCAAAGTGTGGAAGTATTTGAATCCGAATCAATTTTTCACAAAAGAGGTAAAATTACAAAGCAAGGATGATAATAAAAAAAACAATAATAAGAACAATCAAAATATTGTTAATAATGACGTCGAAAAAGTGTGTGGTGTTAAGACTTCTGAACGACTAGTTGGGAGAAGTGATGGGAAGGTGAAGAAGAAAAATAAAAGGAAGCTTGACGTTAATGATGACGATGCCATGGTTGTCAATGGCGTCATCAGAGATGAAGAAAAAGAAGATGGAAATGTACTAGAAGATCAAAAAGAAGAATTAGAAAAGGAAAAAGATGAGAATAAAAGTGGTGACGACTTTGTTACTGACCTCATAGAGCTGGAAAATGATTGGCTGAATGAAGAGTTATTTGTAGCCATCCGATTGGTCAGTCGTTTTCAAGAGGGTCCTCTCAGCCAGCCAATCAGCATAAAGGTCAACTTTGAAGGTTCGGACATTTTTTCTGTATACGAAAGTGAGTTTTTAAATTTTTATTTTTATTTTTATTTTTCGGAATATTTTATTTCAGAGTTTTTCAATATTTTTTTGCAGGTTTGGAAAAAAAAAACAATCTCAACATAATGGAGCTGGGATCAAACCATTTAGTTATTTCATGGGGGTGGCCATCTTCGAAGAATGACGACTTGAAATATAAGTATAACAATAAAAATGATTTCAATCTCCACAAAAGGGTTGTCACAATGGTTTTGAATGATCAGAATGAAAATAAAATTTTGTCTTGGAGTGTGTTTCCAAGAGGGTTTGAGCAGCCTTTAATTTACAAAATAATCAATCTGCTCTCTTCCAACAAATATATTTTAAAAGCTTTCTTTGGCGACTATGTGGATGAAAGTGATGACAATGAAGCTGAAAACGGGCAACCAGTCCGTAATAAGAAAACCAAAAACAAATTCAATACTAATGATGAAAGAAACAAAAATGATATTATAAATTATAACGAAACCAAAAATATTTTTAGTGAAAATCAAATAAAGTTCACTACAAAATCCGCATCAGCAGGTCTGGACAGCCCTTCCATAAAAGAAATTAAAATTCTCAACGCCGTTCAGAATAACAATAATAATAATAATAATAATAATAATAATAATAATAATAATAATAATAATAATAATAATAATAATAATAATAATAATAATAATAATAATAATAATAATAATAATAATAATAATAATAATAATAATAATAATAATAATATTAATAATAATAATAATAATAATAATAATAATAATAATAATAATAATAATAATAATAATAATAATAATAATAATAATAATAATAATAATAATAATAATAATAATAATAATAATAATAATAATAATAATAATAATAATAATAATAATAATAATAATAATAATAATAATAATAATAATAATAATAATAATAATAATAATAATAATAATAAGATTGGGGAGAGTAATGATAGTTTTTTTTATGATTACGATGGTACCAAAAAAAATTTTTTTAATTTAATTGTGAGTTGGTATGCAACGTCGTCGTCATCATCATCATCATCTTCTTCTTCTTCTTCTTCTTCTTCTTCTTCTTCTTCTTCTTCTTCTTCTTCTCCTTCTTCTTCTTCTTCTTCTTCTTCTTCTTCTTCTTCTTCTTCTTCTTCTTCTTCTTCTTCTTCTTTTTCTTCTTCTTCTTTTTCTTCTTTTTCTTCTTCTCCTTTTCAGCTCAACCCTGCTTCAGCTTATTGTGTGCAATACAAGCCGGTGGCGTCTACAAGTAAGCCCATTACATTTTTGAACTTTAAAAAAATAATTTTAAAATTAATTTATTTTTTTAATTTAAAAAATTATTATTATTCACCTTTTTTTCAATTTTTATTTGTATTTTTAATAAATTAAATTTTTTAATAATTTTTTTTCTTTTTTAACGTTTTATTTTTTTCACTTTCTGCAGTAGAATCTTCCTGGACCAGTATTCAATGTGACATATTGAAAGAAAAGTCATGTCAGCGTGTGAATAAAAAATTAAACAAAATAAACAAAAAAAATAAAACATCAAAACATGATAAAAGTAACTATATGGAAAATGACATCAGCCTAGATCCCGTGAAGATAATTTTTTACAACGATAACAGTATTGTGGAAGTACAAAAAAAAGAAAAAGAACAGAAAACAAAAAAACGACCTCCCAAACTAAACAAAAAGGATGCTTCTGCAACAAGGGGGATACATTACAACACCCACGACCTCCATTACTGGACCTTAGTCAACCTCCCAATGAGTGGTAGACTCGAAGACGAGATGGACCACTTGAGCAGTGGCTCTTACCACTTTAGAATTTTGGGGGTGTCGAACTTAGATACATGCACTCAATCTATTGTTTATTCCAAGCCTGTGGTGTACAAAGTCACAATCCCTAATGGTTGGTTGGGAAGATGGGGAGGGTAGTTTTTTTGATGGATTGTATTGTGAATTTATAAAAGTTCACAAGGATTTAGTATTTTGAAATCTTCAATAAAAATGATAAATTTTTAGATAAATATGAGTCAAGTTATTTCAAACTACACTGATTACTCATATGGCCTAATCTAATGCAATCAAAGCGTTTTTAAAGTTTCTTTTAGAATTTTGTTCAAATGTTTTTTTCTTTTATCAACGGTAAATTTCTATTCGACAGAGGGCCACCATGAGACTATGAAAGATGATACGATGAATATCACGTGGGCAGTAGCTGGTATCATTATCATCTTTATCGCAGTCTTCATCAGCGTCGTCGTCACCACCATCCTCCTCGCTTCAGGGAACAAACACATTTATTTAGGTAGCATCTTTTTGTTATTAATTAAAACTTTTCCGTAGTAAAAAACCTTTTGCAGCAAGAATGTCTTCAATGATGATTCCTTTGCTTGCATTTTTTTGTAGTGTAGTTTTTTGTGATGAAGTTTTTTCTCAAAATTTTAATTTTTTGGTGTGGCTTCACACTAGTCAATTACAACCAATCTCATCTTCCCCCTCTTCCCATCTCTTCTCCGAGTCTTTTCCTATTCTTTCATTGCCATCTTTTAGGCGTTTTTAGTTTTTATTATGTTCTTTTTGAAAACTCATTTTTACTTTCATTCCTTTGCAGAATTCCGGTGTGTTTTAGACAAAATAAGATGTAAATTTAGCTTTTTTCTCTTTTTTTCTCTTAATCACTTCATAAATAACTTCTTTTTTTTATTTTAAATTTTATACTTTCACTTTTCCTCTTTTTTATACTTTTTTTTAACTTTTTACTTTTATGTTTCCACTCTTTCTGCCTTTTAATTCTCATTTTTCATTTTCTCTAAATTTATTTTTTATACATTTTCAATAATATCTTTCTTTTTTCACTCCTTCACATTCCACAGTGAGCAGAAAAGAGAAGATCATTAGCAAGCAGACGCAGGGAACCCTTCTCACCTCCAACAAGTAACTTTCCACTCTCTTCATCATAAATCTCTCTCAGTTGTTTGAAATTTAAAAAAACTTTTTGTTCTCTTTGATTTCCTCTTCTTCATTTTTTTATACTTTTTCTTTTTTCTTCCACTTTCTTAAAAAAAATTTTCTATCACTCTTTCTAATTCGCCGTGTTTTCTTTTTTTTCTACCTTTTCCTCCTACCTTCCACACAGTCTGACCTACCACAAGACACTACCAGGAGTTGATGATGAGGAAGAGGGAAGTGAAAATTTGCACGACGCTGATTGGTTGGGTGGATTTTACAACAACAACAACAAGACCACAAATAACAACAAACTCAACAACATCAGCAACACCAACGACAATAAAGAAACGCCCACAACACCTCGAGTTGTTTCTTTCTTCTACAACAACCACAACAACTCCAACCACCCTTCTGGAAAGTTGGCAAGTAACAGAGATGTCAAGAGCAACCAAAGTGACACTATTCACGACTTTCAGCTGGCCTCTTCTTCCGATGACGCCACTTTCGAATCCTTTCATGACGCGAATCCTTTAAAAGCCAATTCTCTCAGTCATTTCAATAAGTACAGAAATAATTTTCGTAGTCGCGTGGGTGATATTGAAAAAGGAAGGGGTGACGATGGTTTGGTCACAAATAAAATTGCTAATAGTAATAAAAGTAATAATAAAAATAATAATATAAGTAATATAATTTGTAATTTAAATGAATGTAATAATAATAATAATAATAATAATAATAATAATAATAATAATAATAATAATAATAATAATAATAATAATAATAATAATAATAATAATAATAATAATAATAATAATAATAACATCAATAATAATAGTTTAAATCACTTTCAAATGACCAACGAGATTGAATCGTTTAAGCCGAATCGATCACCCAATGATCCGAACATTTTAGACACTTTGGTTTGAGTTAGTCGGAGGATTCAACGTATTTTTAAAGTTGTCACTTGTTTTTTCCTTTTTTTTAATTTCAATAATTTTTTAGTTTTTTTTTTCTCTCAATTCTTCACATAACTCGGTTCAAGGTATACAACTAACCATGTTTGAGTGTACATGAAAAAGCTGAAGATCCAGTAAATATTGATTTTTAACTTGAAGTCCACTTTTTAATTATTAAAAAATAATATAAATAAAAATCACGGTGTAAGTTCTATAATTTTTTAATGGTTACCATTTTTATTATTTCTAAATACAAAAAAATGTATCCTTATTTTTCGGCCCATTGTTGTTATTTATATTTTTGTTTGAATTTATTCTCAAAACAAACTCGGCGCGTAGTGTAATTTTTTAATGTAAATTTGCGTGTATATAGTTTGAACATTCAATTGATTCATTTTTTTTTATTTTTTCAGAGTTCAAAAAATTATTTTCAATTTTGTTTTCATTAAAATCTATTGTTTTTTTTCAATGTTGAGTTGTTTAAATTGGAAAAGTTATTTTTATAATGGTTTTTTTTCAACTGGATTTTTAATTCTTTTGTTTTCACAAAGTTTTCAAGTTTTTTATAGGAAGTTAATTTCTTTAATTGGTTTTCAATGGTAATCATTTTTTTAAAGTATGTTATAGTAATGATTTTTAAATCATTTTGTTAAAAGTATGTTTTCATCAAAATATCTTTTGGGTTTTTAGGATCTCTCACAACTCAGCAGTACATTGAGGATCCATTCTATTAAATAAATAAATAAAAACTACTTTTTTAATAATTAAAAAAATAATGACACCAATCTTCGGATATTTTTTCTACTTTTAGTAAAAATCTTTTGATTGGTGGGATGTAACTTAAACCATTATGAATACCATTTATTATTGTTAGTAGTTTTTATTCAAACTTATTGCTCAAAAACCTATAAAATTGAAATTTCATAATCATTACATCTTGAAAAACATCCTTAGTAATAATTTTCAGTATTATTGTTTTTATTTACCTAATATTTTTATCCTTTTTTTTATTTATATTTTTTCATTCTTTATTCTGTTCATTTTATTTAATTTTGAGTAAAACACTTAATAAAATGATTTAATTATAATTTTAATTAATATTATTAATTATAAACTGGTTTTTATTTTCAGCTCTTCATGTATGAGTGCCTTTGAGTGGTGCGGTCGTTTCGCAGATTTTAAAAGATTTTTTTGCTTTAAATTACTGACGTAATGTGATTCGAGTTTGTATTTTGTTTCAACGTGGAAAAATGTTTTCAAAAAATTAATTTTCTTTTTTTTGCTAATATTTTAAAATTCAAAACAAAATTAGAAGGTTGAATGGCATGGAAAATAATCACCAAAAGATTTTCCTGGACATTTTATAATTTTTCAATTTTTTTTTCACTTTTCAAAACAGTTACTTTGAACGGTTGTTTAGTAGCTCAGCAGCAAATAAAGCCGTTCTTTTGAGATTGTTTGAAAAACGTAGAAGAGAAACTGACAATTTTTTCATTAAATTAATTCATAGTTCACAGCTTGCCACCCACTGCTCTAGAAGTGACAGCTAACTTACTCTAATCCATGTTCAAGATATGGGGTTTATCCTCATCCAGCTCCGTTGAAAGTTATGCAAACTGATACTATTAAACTCATCACTGTTCGAGAGGATTTAAAATCAAGTTGTTGTTTCAATCCCCAGTTCTGAGCCATGTTCAACATATCTCTTCTTGAGATCGAGTCTACTTCAAAAATAAAGATTCATATCAACTTCTCGAAGGATATTGTCCAAATCGGATACAAGCTCAGTCTGTTCTTTGGTTCATACCCACTTTTGAAGCAAAAATTTTTTTTTTGTTTTAAAGAGCGATTTTTATTTCAAAAACATTAAATTCTGAAAATATTTTTATTAAAATTAACGTACTAGAAATAAAAAAGATTTTTTTTGAAAATATATTTTATTTAGTCAATAAGAAGTAATGTGGATTGGGCGTGCTTAAGCAAGTCTTTCGATTTAAATAATAATATTTTCCACATAAAATGCTGAAAATAAGAAGTGATATAAACATTTTAAGCATTCCAAAAGGCTTGAAATAATCGTTCATAGAGATCTGAGAGGAATTACTACTTTTAATGAAATGATAGTTAAACACCAATTACTCTTTAAATGATAAATTGAAGAAAAAAAACACTAATCCGAAAAAAAATTAATTTCGGGTATTATAGCACATCTATACAAACATTTCAAAATATTTTTTTAAACTTTTTTTTTTCAGCAACATAATATTGAAAATTGGATTCGTTCAGTATTCAGAGTTGTAACGTTTATAAATGGGTAGAAAAAACAATTAGAATTACAATTGATCAAATGCTAAGTTAAACTGCTAAATTGAATGGTTTTGCTAAAGCATTCTCGACATAGTGAACAGCGGAAAATGATTGAGAAAAATATTCATTGCCTCATTAACATAAAGAGTGAACAAAACAACGAAAGTGAAAAGTGATTTTCTTCTTTTGTTTTATTGCTATGTTGGTGGTTTTTTCTGTCTGAGTGGTTGTGTGTGTGTGTGTGTGTGTTGTGTGTGTGTGTGTGTGTGTGTGTGTGTGTGTGTGTGTGTGTGTGTGTGTGTGTGTGTGTGTGTGTGTGTGTGTGTGTGTGTGTGTGTGTGTGTGTGTGTGTGTGTGTGTGTGTGTGTGTGTGTGTGTGTATGTATGTATGTATGTATGTAGGTATGCATGTATGTATGTATGTAGGTATGCATGTATGTATGTATGTATGTATGTATGTATGTTTGTATGTATGTATTTATGTATGTATGTATGTATGTATGTATGTATGTATGTATGTATGTATGTATGTATGTATGTATGTTTGTATGTGTGTATGTATGTATGTATGTATGTATGTTTGTATGTAGGTATGTATCTATGTTTATGTGTATGTATGTATGTAGAAGGATGCTAAGAACATGCCTTCCTGAGTGATAATTCGTAGGCCGCGATGTGATTTGAAGCATATTTTTCAACTTTGGCATTATTTGGCAATGAATAATCCAATTTCAAATTAAACTTTTCATACACCAATTTCCTTTTCCTTTCAAGCCGGTGATTTTTCTCTCGGTGGAGTGAATCGAACTTGCTGCAAAAGTTTTTTGTGTCACTTTTAAAACAATGAATATTTATTTTTAATAATTAATCACCTAAAAAATTATTTTGAATATTTACGAAATATAAATTATCAACAAAACGAGTTTTTACAATTTACTTAAGGCACGTTACGAACAACATTATTTTCTCTATCTTTTATTTCTCTTTCCCTCTTTTTTATTTTCTCCACTCGACTTTTTATCTATGTTTTCCCCTCCTCCCCCCACTACTCCCCAACAAACCGGAGGCAATCTTCTTTCCTTCCTGGAATTTTCTTCCACATTTCCCAAATTACCCCACAACTCCCGAAGCTTCTTGGTTTTTGACACCGACACAAGCTCATCTTCATAGTCAGCCTCTCTGAAAACATCCATTCTCACCTCCGGTTCGTTCTCAAAAACTCCAGCCTCCCTCGCCCTCTCACGTTCCAACAGAGTTCTGGAGGCGTTTGGAGTTTTTATTATATTTACTTGTATGGTATTACAATAAATATTAAGTTTTTTACTTTAGTTTTGTTCTATTTTGACTTTTTCAGTAATATACTGACATTTTAGTGGTATCTTTTATGGTTGATTCGTAGTGTGGTATGATTCATATAAAAATACTTTTAATATGCATTGGTTTATTAGGAATAATATTTGTTTTTTTTATAATTTTTTTATAGATTTTTTTCTTAGTTCCATTATGTTTGTAGCGGTCAATTGGCGCCCAACTTGAGGAAATTTGCTTTTATTGTTTTATACGACGATAAAAAAATTAATGAAGTCTTTCATTATGATAGCGATATCACCACAACGAAATCAAAATCTAAGAAATATTTTACGCGTCCTATCGTTCTAGAATGTTCCAGCCCTTATATACCGGTTCTAGCAGTCGTCTGCTCTAGATTAATATTGAGGCGTTTAACTCATATTCACCAGAAATTTGCGAATTATTGTATTTTGTTATTGAAAACCTTTATATTATTTCTTTTTTATAATTATTATCAAAAGTTATTTCAATTCAATTTAATTTTTAGTTTTTGTTGACCGCTACATGTTTTTTGTAACTTTTTTAAAATGTTTTTCGTAGACATGTTACATTTTTCTTGCCTCCAAACTTAACTCTCATTTGCCAACTGATCTCAAGCATTGTCACCTCCCCCCAACAACCTCTCACCTCCCCAACAACCTCTCACCTCCCCAACAACCTCTCACCTCCTCAACAACCTCTCACCTCCCTCCAACAACCTCTCACCTCCCTCCAACAACCTCTCACCCACCAACAACCTCTCACCTCCCCAACAACCTCTCACCTCCTCAACAACCTCTCACCTCCCTCCAACAACCTCTCACCTCCCTCCAACAACCTCTCACCCACCAACAACCTCTCACTTCCCCAACAACCTTTCACCTCCTCAACAACCTTTCACCTCCTCAACAACCTCTCACCCACCAACAACTTCTCACCCCCCCAACAACCTCTCACCCCCTCCCAACAACCCTTCATCCCACCAACTCAGCGTCGATGGAAGGCTTATTGAAGACGGCTCCTTGAACGTCCTGTCTGGTCCACTTGTCTCTCAGATGGGAGGCCAGCCCCTGACTCCTCACCTCGTGCAAGTGCACGTGAGACTCGTCGCCGTGTCTGTTCGTGCGTGACGTGGTGGTGATAAGGAATATAAATAATGATAAGAAAAATTTAGAATTACACTGATAATACGAATAATAGTAGTCAACTATTATTTTATTTCATGAATTTTTCGTATGTCTATAGGTTTAATTTTTTAACAATTATAGTTTTAATAATTATGTATTTATTTTTTTTATTATTAGAATTTTATTAATAATTTTTTTCAATTATCATCATATTTGTTAATTTAATTGTCATATTTTTATTGAAATAATTACTAGTTTATTCTTTATTTTTTTGAACCCGCCTTGTAATGTCATCGCTGAGAGAGGAAGGGATGTTTTCATGCACTCCTGGGCCGTCTGCCAACTCCATCACTGGAGGACTCTTTGCCGACTGTGGTGGTGGTGGTGATAGTGGTGGGGGTGGTGGTGGTGGTGGTGGTGGGGGTGGTGGTGGAGGTGGTGGTGGTAGTGGTGGTGGTAATGGTGGTGGTAGTATTGGTGGCGGTGGTAGTTGTTGTGGTGGTAATTTTAGTTGTTTTGGTTATCATCGTCGTCGTTGTTGTGGTGGTTGTGGTTGTTATGGTGGTCGTTGTAGTGATCGGGTTGATGATAGTTGTTGTGGTAGTAGTGGTGACCGTGGTTGTGGTAGTTGTAGTGGTGTTAATTAAATAGCACTGCTATAATAGCACGACTACAAACCACCATGACACTACAATAATTATACTACTTCTCTTCAAACACCAAACATCTTCCTCCAAAAAACACACGGTAAAGCAAAGCACACAATAAACAAATCAAACACAATAAACAAATCAAGCACAATAAACAAATCAAGCACAATAAACAAATCAAGCACAAAAAACCCACACAAAGAGCAAACCACACAAAAAACAAAACAAACATAAAAACAAAACAAACATAAAAACAAAACAAAAAAACAAAGCACCTTAGTGTTCCAGTTTTCCTCATTGGCAAACTTGTTCGACATCAGTTTCGCCAAACCTTCTCTCGCCATCACCTCTTCGGACATCTCTCCACACCTCACCACCTCCTCCATACGACTGCCTGGCTTGTTTTCAAACACTCCGGCTTCCTTCCCTCTCGCCAGATCTGACTCCAACACAAACAGCTTGCGACTTCGCCACGATGTATCCAGGTTTTGCCATCTGTTTATTTATTGCTTTTTGTCAGTTTTTTTGTTTTTTTTTTCTTTTCCATTTTTTTTAATGTAATTCATTGTTTTTCAAATTTTTTTTTGGTTTTTTAGCATTTTTGCTAAATTGTGTTTTTTTTGTTTTCATTTTTTTTTAAATAATATTTTTGCGTTTTAATTGTTTTTTCATTTTCCCAACGTTCTCTATTTTTTTTCTAAAACTATTTTTCTTCTTCCAACACAAAGCACAAAACAAAATTAACACCTCCACACAGAAATCCTGGCTTTTTCTCCCTTCTATCTCTTCCCCCTCCCCTATATCTTCCCCTTCTAGGCATCCAACTGCCACCCCCGCTATCCCACCCTTTCCCCCTCCTACTCTTCACCCTTAATCTTCCTCCCCCCTTAATTACTTGTTGGCCATTCCTTTGGCTGTCCCCTTTTCGATGGAGTCGCACTCATAGCGACTCATGTCCAGGTCTCTGGAGCCTGCCAACTGACCCTCTTGACTGGGTGTTCCAACGCCCGATCTGAATTGGTATCGGTTGATTTATTTTTGCTAATATTTTTTGTTGTTTTTTTTTGTTTTTTTCTTGTTTTCATGGTTTTATTTGTTTTTTTATATTTTTTGGTCTTAGTAATTAATCTTTTTTTTCAAATGGCTTAGTGATTGAACTTGTGAAATTGTTTTTGGTACATCTATTATAAAGTAACAATGTTAAAAAAGTTATTTTTAAATTCAACTTGCTTCCAACCGGTCACGTGACGATTCTTTGCTATCGACTTGGTTCTTCCAGTACTCCTTCACCTGCATAGCGCTCTCATTTCTCAGGTGAGCTATTTCCTCTTCCGGTGACAAAATGACGTCATCTTCTCGACGTACATCACTGCGGACGACTGGCTCATTCTCGTAAGCACCTGGAAAAGGAAAAGGAAAAGGAAGAAAAGGAGGAAGAATTAAAGAAGGAAAGAAACAAGGAAAAAAAGGAGTAGAAGGAAAAAGAAAAAAGTGGAGAAGGACTTAATTGTATGTGAAAAATTACCAAAAAAATGTTTAAAAATATTACATTTTAAACATAACATTGCAATGAAATAACAAACAATATTTAAAAATAAAACATCGATAATAACAAAGTCAAATTAAAATAATCATTAATTCTTTCTTTCACTCCATCTCTCCGTCTCCTCCTCTCACTCTCTACTTTTTCATCTCTCCCCCTCCTCTCACTTTTTTCGTTTTCTCTTTCGACCAGTTTTATTTCTCTGTCAGGCTTGACAAAGTTCCGATTCATATTACTCCATTGTTCCTTGAGGTTTTTAGTCATACCCACGTTGCTCACCATCACCTCCTCTTCCATATCATCCTCCCTCGCCACATCTGGGCGCTGGTTTGGTTGACTTTCTACCACCTGTGGTGGTTGAGGTTGATGTGATTGTTGTGGTTGTTGTTTTTTGTGGTTTTGTTGTTGGTTGTTGTTGTGATTGTTGTTATTTTTTGTTTTGTTGGTAGTTGTTGTTTTGTTGGTAGTTGTTGTTTTGTTGGTAGTTGTTGTTGTGATTGTTGTATTTTTTGTTGTAGTTGTGGTTGTTAATGTTGTTAGTATTATAATTTTTGATGTGATTGTTGTGGTTTCGAGTAAAGTTGATTAATTCAACTCAATCTTAAGTTAAAATATTCTTTCCAATATAGCCGTACAATAGAATTCAACACGAACATAATTTTATCATTAACCCCGATATGTTTTATGTTATTCATGAAGCGCTCATCAAAATTTGTCTTTTTCTTTTAACCCGTTTTTATATCGTTTTTTTATCTTTTATTATTCTTTTTTTCTACTTTTTTTAATTTCTTTTTTTTATAATTTGTTTCTATCCTTTTTTGTTTTTCCTTTCAACTTTTTTTCCCCCTTCACAGTCTCTCCTTCTCACCTTTCCTTCTCCTTCAGTCACTCTGATTGGTTCCCTTTTTATGACAAATTCACTTCCTGCCTTTGTCATCCAATCATCTTTTTTCTTTTTCATCGTTTCCGCTCCACCCATTTCCTCTTCTGGTGACAACATTTCATCAGCCCTCACCACACCCTCCAATCGGATGGGTTCATTTTCAAAAACCTGTATTTCAATGGAACTTTTCAGTAACCTTATAGTTTTTCGATGTTTCAAAATTAATTTTTAAATAGCTCCAAAATATTATTTCAAAAGAATTCTGTAAATAATAATATCAATAAGTTGAAAAATAATTCTGAACGTATTTAAAAAAATAATATAAAAGGTGTTTTTTATTCCTTTATTAAATTGCGGTTTGTAGTTATTTATTATTATTAAACAACTCATTTACGATTGAAAATAGCATAAAAATAGATTATTTATGGACCTATGCAGAGACTCCAATTAAAGTTTTTACTATAAAAATAAATTGAAGGGTAACTTTAGATTTTAAGATATTCGAATGTATGCATCTTAACGAAACTCATCAAAAACTCTAAAGAAGACTCCACCCCTGCGCCGGAAGTGAGAATTTGATTTGCTATTTCTTCTTCTGGTAAAATTTTTCTGATGCCACTAATTCCTTTGACGTTTCCACTTTCAAAAAGGGCGCGCATGTTGCGAGCTGTTTCCGGTGCTTTGACTTTGGTGACGTCATTTTCTTTTCTGATTTGTTGTTGCTGTTGTTCTTTTTCTTCTTCTTCTTCTTCTTCTCGTATTAATTGTTGTAATTGTTGTTGATTCATTTGTTGTTTTTGCTGCTGCTGTTGTATTTGTTGTTGCTGCTGCTGTTGTGATACTTGTTGCTGTAGTTGCTGTTGTTGTTGTAATTGTTGTTGCAGATGAGGTTGGATTCTTTGAGTGGTAGGAACAAACGTTTGATTTGTGCTTGAATCTTGTCTACTAATTTCAGAATGTTGTCGTTGGAATGATGCTTTTTGCTCCAACAGTAGTTGTTGCTGTCTCTGCTCATCGAGCAACTTCCGTTTTTCTATTTCTTGTTGTTGTTCTTGTTGCTTTTTTATGAGTTGTTCTTTCTGTTTCCTCAATTCGATCAACTTTTGTTGGTGTTGGCTTATTTGTACTTTTTGGGGTTTGGGCTGTTGTTGTTGTTGTTGTTGCTGTTGTTGTTGTTGTTGTTGTTGTTGTTGTTGTTGTTGTTGTTGTTGTTGTTGTTTTTGTTGTTGTTGTTGTTGTTGTTGTTTTTGTTGTTCTTCTTCTTCAAACAGCTTTCTTTCTTCACTTTGTTGTTGTTGTTCTTGTTGCTTTTTTATGAGAAGTTCTTTCTGTTTCCTCAATTCGATCAACTTTTGTTGGTGTTGACTCAGTTCTACATTTTGTGGTTTTTGTTGTGGTTGTTGTTGTTGTTGCTGTTGATGTTGTTGTGGCTGTTGATAATGTTGTGGTTGGTGTCTTTGCTGCTGTTGCTGTTGATAGTGTTGTTGTTGCTGTTGCGACAACATCGTTTCATTGGACTGTTCTCCTGGTGGTTTTATCAGATTGAGCTCCAATTTCTTCTGAGCTTGCTTTCTTTGTTCCGAAAGTTCTCTCAATGAAAGCTTCGGGGCTGTAGTCAAAGGACTTGTTGGAGAAGTTGGAGGTTGTTGTTGTGGAGATGTTGGAGGTTGTTGTTGTGGAGATGTTGGAGGTTGTTGTTGTGGAGATGTTGGAAGTTGTTGTTGTGGAGATGTTGGAAGTTGTTGTTGTGAAGATGTTGGAGGTTGTTGTTGTGGAGATGTTGGAGTATGTTGTTGTGGAGAAGTTGGTGTTTGTTGTTGTGGAGATGTTGGAAGTTGTTGTTGTGGAGAAGTTGGAGGTTGTTGTTGTGGAGAAGTTGGTGTTTGTTGTTGTGGAGAAGTTGGTGTTGGGTTATATGAATTATTCTCTCCATAACCATTTGTGTTATATGCTTGTTGAAGATTCAGTTCTTGTTGTTGATGTTTTTGTTGCTGTTGTTGATGTTGTTGTTGTTGTTGCATATTGCTGGTTATACTTTGTTGCAAGTTAAAACTTTGGTTGCTAGCTGAATGTGGTTCAAAATTGTTATTAAAAAAATTTTGTTGCTGTTTTTGCTGCTGCTGTTGATGTTGATCAAAACTGTAAAAATGTTGTTGTTTTTGTTGTTCATGATGGACGTCTTCGTGAGCGTTGTCGTTTTCCACTATTGTTTCCAGAGTGAAAACCGCCGAATCCATGACTAGAATTTACTCTGATTAAGAAAAAAAAATTAAAAATATATGAGAATTGCACACTGTTTTATATAACGGCTTGATCTGGTTCTGTTAAATATGATTCCAATGATTTTGTTTTATTAAGACTATGTTTGATCAACTTCTGCTTTACTAAGATAATTGTTCAGGTAATTTTGCTGAAAATGGAATGTTGATTGAATTCAAGCATTCGTATCATTAAACATCTTAACAAAAATCTCGGTATTCATGCTCAGTCTGGAAAACAAGTAAAAATAAGTATAAAAAACATTATAGCTATTAAAAAACCAATTAATCCATCCCTCAACTGTGAATTAACTCAATAAAAGTTCTCCTCCCACAAACTAACCTTGCGCCGCAAAAATCGAGCGAATATTCAGCGCTTCAAGAAACACCACACCGATCCCACAAGCTCCAGCTACGCGGTCTCAATCATGAAATCTCTTGCATACTTGTTATGTCCTGTGTTATATACTCCTTATGTGCTTATAGAGTAGAAAACTCAAGATGCGTATTCTATGTAGTTCTATGTATTGTTATGTACGTATAGATGTTTTGTTATGTGTGTGCATGTTTTTGTGCATGTTCATGCATAGAGAATGTTCCTCACATGGAAACATACGAACAAAAACATAAAATATGAAAATGCTCAAAATGCAAACACACACTCAAATGTGCAAACACACATCAGCTAAGAAGTATTAATAGGTACAAAACTACACACACGTTTATAAAAATAAACTTTTGTGTATGCTTATAAAAGCATACAGAAAATTCATTATTTTATCCATATCTTCAATACATACATGTTTCCATGAATTTTCATACAGACATGTCTACATAGATGGGCTTATGTGTTTATATAATGAAGGGATGAGCACATTGTACCCTCACACCCAAGCAGTTATAAATATGCAGAATCTGAAGCAAGGAAGTTTGTTTCAGCAGGGAAATATCTTCATCTTAATCATCTTCAGCATCTCCAGCATTATCATAATATATATATAATAATAATAATAACAATACACATTCTATTATTATAATATTAAAATAATTTATAATATAAAAAGAAGAAAAATACATACACGAGTATTATTATATTTGCATAATAATCATTAAAAAATAATAATATTCCTTCTATTGATATATGAGAATAACATACAGAATAATATGAACAAAAAAATTTCATATTATTTTTATTTTATTGTGTAATGAGTAATTTTGGAAATTGTTTCGAAGGTTTTGTATGAGCAGGCCTTTACTTGCTTTGCTTTCGAACAATGCTCAATCACTGCTCCATCATATACTCTGCGTAGATAAGATTAGATAAGGTAGAGTAGGCTGAGGTGAATCAGGTTTTAATGTCTTTTGCCTTTGAAACGACCAGTGCGAACCACTGAACTTTTCTTCACTCCCACCCAATTGAGTGCTTTAGCAAGGGGCTGAAGATGAGAAAGTTGAAATATGAGCTTTCTAACAATGTTTCGAAAGAAATCATCAAAAGCATTGTTAGAATAAGTCAGAAGATGCTGAAAGTTATTTCAGTTCATACCGGTATCTCTGGTTCATACTTGATCATACAAACACTCAAGTCAATAAATAACAGCAAATATTTGCAGTCTTTGTTTGGATTTGGTTCATAAGACTATAAAAAATATGATTAATCAAAAACAAAGAGTGAAAGGCGCAAACATTACTGAGTTTTAATTTCCTCATTTGTCTTCGTTATGAAATCCAGACAAACGCTGGAGTCATTTCAATTTTCAATCATTAAAATAATGTTAAAAGAATCTTAATTTTCCGCATCAACTTCATTTAACTTACTCTATCTTAAACCTCTCACTATAAAAAAAATTATTTTTTTTCTTTTCGGCATACAAGGCTGAATTTAGTAATGTAACAGGAATCCTTACATGTATTCACCTCAGCTCTAGAACTTCATAAGTTATTGGTTTTGTTTTTTGCTAATTTATAATACTAAAAAGACTTTTTCCTAACTTAATTTTTTTATATTCTATATTTCCAATCTAAATTACCAAATCTGATTCTAGAAAAATGCATTTAGGTTAAATGAGCACTCTAGATTAAAAATTAAATAACGAAACCAGATCAAAAAAAGTTTTAAAAAATCTATTTCGCCCGAAATTTAACTACAGACTGTGGTTATTGTGCAGAGAATCTTAATAGACCCAATATTGAGTCTGATCTTATTCAATCTAATCTCATTAAATCCTATCTAATATAATTTACTTCAATTTTATCTCGTTTACTTGAAGCTTGATTATGCTTTTCGAGTAGTACCAAACACACAATGTTCATAAGGATTCCAGCATGAAGGTTGTGAACAATACTCTTAGTATCACTTAACAATTAAAATTGCTACTAACTAGCGCTTAGCTTATGTAATTTGATCATAATATTTTGATAGCGCAGAGTACTTCGAAAGCTCCATTTGTTTGCGTTCAGACGTCTTGTGGCCTGGAAAAACTGGGTGTTCATACCACTGTGTGTTATATAAATAAAATTGCACGTTAACTGTGCGATGAAAATATGAATTTTTATATATAAATAACTATTATATAAACTTGACTGTTTTACAAAAATAGAATCCTTTCATCACATAAAACCGGCTGTTACACAAGATTATATATTTTTATCATATAGAATTGAATCTAGAAGCCTATTGCCTGGTATTTTTTTAAATCTTTTACAGATATTAGATTATTTCACATGCCTCATTTCATCATTTAAGCTTTCATTTTTTCGCGCTATTTAAATTTAGATGTATTCGGAGCTGTAATTTTTTTAACAGATCATTGATTAAAAAAGAAAATATGATAGCTATATAAGTAATTGACGAGCGAAAATTTTTATTCGAATATCTAAAATGAAATTTGAATAAGCATTATAAATAAAGCTTTAGAAACAATAAAAAAATAATGAAATAACTTCTATAACTTCAAACCATACTAATCCAATAGAAAAAATATTTATAAAAACCTAAGTTTATCCACAAAACCTTTTACTACTGGATTCTTTCCATATCCAAGTGTTTGGTAAGATTGGATTGGCTTAGATTAATTGGGATAAGACTGGCTTAGATTAATTGGGATAAGACTGGCTTAGATTAATTGGGATAAGACTGGATTTGAGTCAAATGTAGAGACCCAATATAAAGTGGATCAATCAGCATCCGAAAGCATCATCCCAATCCAGCTTAAACCTAACCCTTGCTCATCCAACCTTTGTACCAGCATGCAACACCACTCAACCACCATCCAATATCACCCAAACACCCAAATAAACACCATCTGAGTGTTACGTGATGTTAGGGTTTGAGATGCAAGGAGCATTGCACAAGTTCAGTGAAACTTGAAGACCATTTCCTCCTTGGTGATGAGGTGGTTGGCCTTGTTGAGAAGGTTCATGAGGCTGTTCAGCTTGTCCGACCAGTCGTTCAATACTTCAGTTGGATCTTTGGCGCCCTGGAAATAAACCACGCCCAACAACCTGTCAATCAGATAGCGGTGCTATTCGAAGTGTATGGGAATGATAATTTGAGTGGTATTTGAGTACTGTAGGGTAGGTCTGCCGCGAGGGCAACAGCTGACCTTCCATAATCTACTCTGTAACTCCACTGGAGCTACGCCATTGTCTCTCGTATACGGAAGGATGTGTTGCAATGAATTTGGAAACATCACAAAAATGTATTACATTATAATATTGTAATATATAAAACTGAAATTGTGGGAAAAAGTCAAGCAGCCATTGGATTTTATTCGATTTGATATTGAAAAATAAAATAAAAATAAATAAAAAATAGAATTTAAAAAAATATAATAAAAATAAGAAAACTGAAAGTTTTTACAAGACCTGTCGATCTTGGCAGAAACGGTGTGAGAGACGACGAGGTTTGAGAGGGACTCTTCCGTCTCATCTGACGACAAGTCGAGCAGCTCTGCCAGTCTACTGAGGTGGATGCGAGTGTAGTACTTGGCTATCACCCTGATGTTCTGTGGGAGTTGTGGTGGTGATAGTGGTAGTGTGATGGTGGCTGTGATAGACGGAGATGGTTGTGGAGGTTGAGATTTTACGATGGTGACATCGCAGTGATTGCAAGAGTTGACTCTATTTTTAACAGTGTAGTGGTCATTCGAAATCACTCCACCACCCGAAAGAACCCACGTGTTCGACGATGCGAGACTTGAGCGCCTTCCACCTCTTGAGGCCTGCAGGGAAGTCCTTGTTGAAGATGTTGTTGGGTGCAGCAAGAAGTTGCTTCTCGTACTTGTCCACCAGCGTGGTCCACCTCATGATCTCGTTGGTAGTGAACAACTCAATGAGGTCTCTGTGGTGGTGAAGTTTTGGTGTGGTGGTGTGGTGTTGTTGGTGGTGAGGTGGTGTGGTGATGGTGGTGTGGTTTGGTGTGGTGGTGTGTTGTGGTGGTGTTAAGCTGACTAAGCGTAGGTTAGTTAAAAGTGATAGTTTCATATTTTTATCGATCCCTACATTAATCCACTTATTCATCCTTACACCCATCAATCCATCCACCCATATACTATTCTATCCAAATATCCATCCATCCATTTATCCAATCCATCTACTTGATCAGAGGAAGTTCTTGGACGAAGGAGTCTGCTTGGACCCGGTGAATAAGGTCGGACTGTTCGTTGTCGAATGGTGACAAGATCAGGTGCATCACCATGCAGGTGAGAGCCTGGAGAGATAGGTGTCGGTGGAAAATAATGAAAAAATGGGTGTGAAAACAGAGAAAAGATTAGGTGCTATTATTAATATCACCACCATCACTACAATCATCATCATCACCATCATTTCCACAATCATTATCATCATCTTCACAATCCTCATCATCATCCCCCCTAATGCTACCATCTCAAGCACTACCCCCATCATCTACCACCTCAGCCTTTTTGGTGGGGTCAGCCTGCACGGCAGTAGTGTTGTAGATGGCATTGTAGTGCTTGCAAATGGCGAGGTTCTTGTCCTCATGCTGGTCCACCTCGATCATCAAACGATAGTACTGCATCTTGTGGTCCTGTGGGAAAAGGAAGATCGTGTGATCGGGTGGTCCAAGTGGGGGAGGGGTAGAGGTAAACAAGAAAGAAAAATAGAAGAAGAAAGAGAAACTTGAAGAATTTTGAAGATGGGAGGAAAGAGATGGCTCATTGATTGCAAAGCAACACACTCAAAAACACATGCTCAAAAACACATGCATGAAAACCCACACACACCTATACACACAAAAAGACACACAGGCACACAAAGCCATGACTTACTAGGGACTTTTCATCTTCAAAGTACTTAGGGGTGACCTTCTTGGAGACTATTTGAGCCCTCACCAGGTCTCCATGCAGCAGGTTCAGACGCATCTGGTCCAAGATGAACGATACCTTTTCATGTTTCTCCATTGATCCGTATGTCTCTACCTGGAAGATTTTTTGAAAATTTTTTTCTGCTTTTTTTCTAAATCTTGCCGTTTCATATGATCTTCATTTTTTTTTCAAGATATTTATAATTGATTTAACTCATAATTGAATTAAATCATAATTTTATGTTTTATGATTCATTTAGTTATAGTTGATTTTTTATTAAAAAAAATAATCAATTGAGCAGTTGACCTGAAGTTCTTGTAGCACCGAGGCAGCCTCAGCTATGTTGCCCTCCTCTTCTCGAATCTTTGACAACATCAAACTCAGACGAGCTCTTTCATTTTCCACATAGATTTTTCCCGCTGTGACAGTCCTCAGTGTTTCGATCAATTTCAACTTTGTAGGCTTATCAGCAGTTTTTTCAACGTATGTGTAAACCTCCTGAACCATTTTGACAACCGCTTGCTTGAGTTGACCTCGCTTTTTTGTTAGAGTTACTATCACCTCATTCAACTGATCAAACTTCTTAAGCTCGTAACACAAACTTACCACACAGACAAGAATCTTGCCTGTTGATATAGCATCAGCACCCTAAAAAAAGTTTGATTATTAGAGTAGGCTTGTTACTATGACAAGTTGCTTAAGTGAATTAGCTTAATGAGTTGAATTTATATTTTGAATACACCTTAATATATGGAAAAGCTTAGTTTAAAACTTTTTTTTTCATTGAAAATGACGCATACCGTTCTAGTCTGTTTTTCAAGAGCCATCAAGGTCTCAATGGCTTCAGTCAATTTTCCACTCTTAAATGTAATTGAGTTTTTTTATTGAAAATATCAAATTGAAAATTAAAAAAAACTAATACACTGAAAGATAAAGTTTGATTTAATAAAGTTTTGAATGCATGTACATGTGGGGAAGTGACTGTGCAGAAATTATGCGAAATTTTGGGTAATCAATTAAAATTACCCTGGCAAGCTTTTCACATTCTGGTATTTTTTCCGCTACAGTAGCACTGTAATCAACGTCCATTTTGTTAACTTTCCCATCATTCAAATAATCGGCCATTTTTAATACAATTTTATCAGACCAAAAGTGAATTTTCCGTAGTGTAAAGTTGTTAATGAAAACCTTAAACAAACCATGTCAAAAATAGTTTAATAAAGTAAATAAATTTAAAAACTTTTTATTCAATTTGTTTGCAACTTATATTAATTAAGTTTGCATAGCATTGTTTTGAAAAAAATATGTATTAATTTTATAAAAATTTCATTAATTTGTTTTTAAGAAACTAAATCAGTAACAAAACATATTTTCATTCATTTTTTGAAAAAAAAGAAGTTTCTGATTTTAGTTCTACCGAACGATTTTTATTTTCCTTTTTTTATTGACCCTAGGGAATAAAAACAAGAATTTGTTTTTTAATTGTTGTTGAGGAGTAACTGGTGATTAAAAAGTATATATTTTTTTAAATCATCAAATTTGGTAACTTCTTTTATTCATAAAAGTTAATTCATTTTAACAAACATATTTTACAAAATGTGTTTAGCGTGTTACTCGTGAGACGCTTTCTAATCTAAATCTTATTTCTCACTGCCCTTGTGAGCACCTTTTAGCCATGGTTCAAAGGCACTCCCAGAAAAACGGTTTTCCTCACTGCTGGGTTACCAGTTAACTGAGCCAAGCTAGCACGGTGTCCGTTCTTAAGATGAGTTTCTTCTTTTTAGGAGTATGTGATATAGAGACGAGAGATTTTTCTTCTTTTTTTTTTAGCTATTCCCCATACTTACATGAGAAAAACATTCTAAATTTCTACGCCAAGCTTTTTATTGATTTTTTGTTTTCTATTTTCAACTTTGAAAAAGAATCAGTTTTTAACTTTGGAAACAAAATCTATAAGCGCAAGACGAAAAACAGAGGTTGAATTAAAACAATTTTTCTTTATTTGAAAGAATTTGATGAAAAATCTGGCTATTTGAGGGTTCCAATGAAGCAAATGCTTTTGAAATTATTTTTTTAATAATTTAAATAGAAAGCCAACCGCTTGCATTTGATTCGGAAGCTTAATTTTCAAACATTCGACCACTCAAGCTCATTTGTCTATATAAATTTACAGATTTAGTAAACCAGTTTTGTAGTAGAATATTTTAGAATTGAATAATTCAAATACATACAATGATATACGAACCAGCTTATGAACACATACAAATATACAACTTTGAACAGATACATAAAACAACGTGGAAGAATATGATATACTAAAATGAAAATGCGTTGCGCAAAAACACGTGAAAGCTTTGAAATCAATGAGATTTTTGTTCTTATACAAAAAAATGTAATACATGATCAACTGGGATCAAACCACGCGCTTCAAGCTTTCTATGCAAAATGAAAAAATAGAAAAATAAAAGAAAAAAATAATTTACAGAAAAAAACTCATCAGAAAAGCAATCACCTTTGGGATATATATTGCCCTCACATCAGATACAATTATACGTTTCTAATTTTTTTTTGCAACGAAAAAATAAATGAAATGTTGATGAAAATAAAAGTTCTCAATAATAAAATCAATTGCGAATCAATTTGAAATGATTTCTTTTTCATTTATACCAAAAATATCGGAATGTGAAAAAAAAATGTAAGTAAAAGTTTTTTTAATGAAAAATCACTGAAAAAATAATGAAAGATATATGAAAAACAAAA
>OX387253.1:1085670-1100670 GCA_947562095.1 Branchellion lobata
TGTCTTGTGTATGTTTATGTTTGTGTTGTTTTGTGTATGCTTATGTTTGTGTTGTCTTGTGTATGCTTATGTTTGTGTTGTCTTGTGTATGTTTTTTGTTTTGTGTGTTTGTTTGTGTGTGTGTGCGTGTGCGTGTGCGCGTGTGTGTCTGTGTGTGTGTGTGTGCACTTGTATGTGCACTTGTGTGTGTTGTTTGTATGCAGAGAAAGGGGTGTGTGCAGTCATCCATTGGATGGGTTTGGGAATAACGTTAGAATTTGTGTAGCAGTGTGCGTGCGTTAGTGTCAGTTTTTGTTGAAGTTTGTTCAAGATAGTGTGTGCTTGTGTGTGTTTGTGAATTTATATAGGTACTTTTGTGAATTTGTGTTTTTTTGTGTGTGTGTGTATGTATGCCTGTGTGTGTATATAGATATATATATTTATGTGTGTGTATGTGTGTGTGTGTGTTTGTATGTGTGTGTGTGTGTGTGTGTGTGTGTGTGTGTGTGTGTGTGTGTGTGTGTGTGTGTGTGTGTGTGTGTGTGTGAGTGTGTGTGTGTGTGTGTGTTTTTGTGTGTGTGTATGTGTGTGTGTGTGTGTGTGTGTGTGTGTGTGTGTGTGTGTGTGTGTGTGTGTGTGTGTGTGTGTGTGTGTGTGTGTGTGTGTGTGTGTGTGTGTGTGTGTGTGTGTGTGTGTGTGTGTGTGTGTGTGTGTGTGTGTGTGTGTGTGTGTGTGTGTGTGTGTGTGTGTGTGTGTGTGTGTGTGTGTGTGTGTGTGTGTGTGTGTGTGTGTGTGTGTTTATCTATGTGAATTTTCATTCTTTTGAAGCGTTATGGATGTGAGGTGAAAAAAGAAAGAAAGATAAAAGGGATGTGAACCTCAACTGAGAAGTGTTGAATCAAATGTGGATTAAAAATCTAAATTAGTTTTATTGTTAATAAAAACGTTAACATTAGATACACCTAAAAACTCATTTTTCTCTAAAAGTTTTTTCAATTTTTTTTTTTAATTAGTCCCGATACTTGAATATTGGTTTTTATTTCACTCTACAGAAAAATTTTGATTATACTTTTCAGTGCATTTTGATTTTAGTTTCGAAAATTCAATTGCCAAAGACTTCGTTTTGTTTTTTTTTTGTTTTTTTTTTCAATTTCCATTTTAAGCGCATTGATCCTTTGATTTCGAACTTTTTGTTTTTTTAATTAAGTTTTGTTTCTGTTTTATTTTCCCTTCAACGCATTCTTTTTAACGCTCTGAACTACAGCTTTGAAACATTATGCAAATTAAAAAAACTCCACTTTTATCTCATTCCAACTAAATTGCAAACAGTTTTTCTGCAAAAAAAATAAAAGAAACAAAAGAAATCCAAGTTATTATTTTTTCACGAAGACCACAACTTCCTCTGCTAATCTAAACTAGAGTAATCTAATTGAAAAAACATCCTTCATTTCTGGGTGCATTATCAAGTGATCACCCAGGCATCTCTTCATTTATTCATTATTCTCTTTTTCTTTTTCACCAACCAAACCTTCATCATATTTTCTTTCATCATCCTCTGAACCCCAATCTCTCACTATATTCCTGTGCCGTCTTTTCTTTCCTCTTCTTCTTTCTATCATCAACTCTTTCAGTATTCTAGTAGTATAATTACACACCCAATCCTCCTTTTTCAATCATCTCCCTCTCTATCACTTCGCCAACTCACACTCTTTCATCCGCATTATTTTCTTTCTATCATATCAGCCTCTCCAGTCATCACCATCTCTTCTTCTCTCCGTTCCATCGTTATCACTACTCATAAGCTTTCTCCATACAACTTTCTTTCAACACATCTCTTCTTCACAACCCGTGTTCACCAAAGTACCATACTCTTTTCAATACACCTCCCCTTTCAGAGCTTTCCATTCACCCTCCACCCTCTTACACCAAAACTTTCCAAACCCCCAAATTATATTCAACTCACTTCCATCACAGCACTCACCCCCACTCCACCACTCCAACCATCACCACCTTCACACCACCCCCTACAAATAGGCCCGAAACAATTTTCAATATTGCCTTTTTGTGCAGCAGTACGCATCCACCATGCCAGCCCTTATTGAAAACAGCTCTCACCATCAATAGTCATAATAAAAATGATAATAATAATAAGGATAATAATAAAAATAATAATTTAAAAATAATAATAACAATAAGCATCATCATCATCATCATCATCATCATCATCATCATCATCATCATCATCATCATCATCATCATCATCATCATCATCATCATCATCATCATCATCATCATCATCATCATCATCATCATCATCATCATCATTATCATCATTATCATCATCATCATCATCATCATCATCATCATCATCATCATCATCATCATCATCATCATCATCATCATCATCATCATCATCATCATCATCATCATCATCATCATCATCATCATCATCATCATCATCATCATCATCATCATCATCATCATCATCATCATCATCATCATCATCATCATCATCATCATCATCATCATCATCATCATCATCATCATCATCATCATCATCATATAGTTTATTCTGTTTTTATTTTCATTTTTCTTTATTATAACTAATTCTTTACAATTTTCATATTTTCTATTCATTCTAATTTTTATAATAATTTTTCAAATAGTTTAAAAGTCTATTTTATTATTTTCATTCATACCATGAATGATATCATTGGTAAACTAATTAAGATTTGTCAGTAAAACATTTACAATTACGACAAGTGAAAAATTCAAAATTTATGCCTACACACGGCCTCTTATACCACAACCAACATCCACACAAGCCATCAACCATTCACCCGCCATCCACACAACCTTTCAAATACGCACAATATCTACATTTTGGCTTTCCCACACAACTCCATTTATGCTGGCCAAACAAAAGTATATTGAAATATAAAACAATCAACTGCACGTACTAACCATTCATAAGCCTCCAAGCCAAATAAGCCACGAAAACCTAACTTTTTTTGAATTCGGGGCTTTCAAGCCCACAAATTTCACTCTGGAAGTCCCTCCAGCCAGTCAATCACAATCCAACCTCCCCAGCTAATCTTTTTTAACCTTTTTTCTTCAACCGATTATCCTCTAATCACACTTCAACCAACCTCCTTCCAACTAACCAACCACAATCAACGGTCGACAAACGAAAAATTGACCAGCCAACTATTTCAGGCAATCACCCAAAAACCGGGTCAACTTTCTTCCAACTTTTCTTTTCTGACCAATCACGCTCAATCACCAAACAACCAAGCTAACACTCAACCGACCAACCAAGCTAACACTCAACCGACCAACCAAGCTAACACTCAACCGACCAAAGACTCAGCAAACCACGCATTGAACCTCCCACAAGCGCCCAATCAAATCACCCAAAAAGTGTTTCGTTGGTCTTTTGTGGCCGCACCATCGATCAACTTTTATTGGCACCCAGCTCATTGGGCGGCCATAAAGGAGGATATTTATTATGGAAACAACACCTCAACCAAATCAATGGCCAACACTCCTGATGGAAAAACACGCGCCACCAAAAAATAGAATTCTTTTCGGAATGGCTGTGCGTGGAATGTTCAATAGGCGCTGCCTTTTGATGTGAAAGTACCTTTGGAAAGGAACTGAGGGGTGATGCAGAAGAGAAAAAAAAATTAGCTTGTGAAGGGAGAAAGTAAAATGGAGTGGGGGTTTGGTTGGTTGGTTATTTGGTTGGTTGGTTATTTGGTTGGTTGGTTGTTTGGTTGGTTGATTATTTGGTTGGTTGGTTATTTGGTTGGTTGGTTATTTGGTTGGTTGGTTATTTGGTTGGTTGGTTATTTGGTTGGTTGGTTATTTGGTTGGTTGGTTATTTGGTTGGTTGGTTATTTGGTTGGTTGGTTATTTGGTTGGTTGGTTATTTGGTTGGTTGGTTGTTTGGTTGGTTGGTTATTTGGTTGGTTGTTTTGGTTTGTGAATGGTCTGGTGTGTGGTTGATTTTGTACGTTGGTTGGTTGGGTGTGTGGTTGGAGATGTAGGTTGGTTGGAGTTGTAGATTTGTTGGTTGGGTGTGTGGTTGGAGTTGTAGGTTGGTTGGGTGTGTGGTTGGAGTTGTTGGCTGGTTGGTTGGGTGTTTGGTCACTGTTGTGGGTTGTGATATGTGTTTATTATGTGATTCATGATTTTCTTGGTCTTGGTGGTTGTTCATGGTTGGTTGTTTATGGTTAGCCGAAGGTTATGGTTAGTTGGCGGTGTGAGAGTAAAGAATGATAGGTCGATGGACAGTTGGCTGGGAGATTGATGTGCTGCTTGATGATAGAAGGTTGATAGTCTGGTTATGATGGTGTTTAAAATTTGATGGTTTGAAGGTAGGGTTGTATGAATAAATAGATGTTTAAATTATAAAAATTGAAAAAAACAGAAAAAAAAACAAAATATTCTTTAGTAAAACACTGAAAAAATGGAGAAACGGTCTGATGAAAGAGTGTTTGGAAAAAAGTATATTTGAAAAATTTGAAATAAAAAACTTAATTGGGTGAAAAATAAAATGAGAAGCAATCCAATGAAATCTAGAAAGAATACTGATTCGATAAAAATATGAAAGAAACCGTATCTACAAAAACATGAAAAAATAATTCAATAGAAAAGAAAATGATAAAAAGGGGGAAATATCCCTCAACGTTCGGTATCTGCTTCAGATAACACCAACGTAAACACAAAAGTGCAGCGATAAAAGTGGAAATATATGCCAAACATTTTGCTTTGCAACAATGAATGTGGTGGGAGCGATATGAGGTATAAAAAGTTAGAGTTTTTGTTGTTGAATTTATTCAGTGTTTTTATTTTGTTTGAAAAAAAACAAATGGAGTTGGGTTTTGTAGATTGATTGAGGGTAGTTTGAAGGATTAAATGAAATTTGAGTATATCAGATTGTGGTGAAATAGATGATGATAGGTCAGCTTGCTAACTTAGATTAGATAAATTTGGATTAGCTTAGATTCAAGTAGACTATATAATTGAAAGTATATGAATGACTTTCAATGTAAGGTTTACCTTTAAGTTTTTCAAATTATTTCTAATAAATTCATTTTCTCATGCTTCGGCTTCAAAGATGATTATAAAGATTCACGTGAAACAATATTATTCAACATAACAATCACGTGAACCAATATTATTCAACATAACAATCACGTGGAACAATATTAATCAACATAACAATCACGTGGAACAATATTATTCAACATAACAATCACGTGGAACAATATTATTCAACATAACAATCACGTGGAACAATATTATTCAACATAACAATCACGTGAAACAATATTATTCAACATAACAATCACGTGGAACAATATTATTCAACATAACAATCACGTGGAACAATATTATTCAACATAACAATCACGTGGAACAATATTATTCAACATAAAAATTTTCAAAAAAACAATTCTCATCTTTCATCGAGTTTTCCACAAAAAACAAAAAGAATTCAGAGTCCACAGACCATGTTTCCGTTTAATAGCTGCGCCCTCTACTTTCGCAAGCGATTTTCCGAACATTCTAAGACTTTTTTTCATAAAAACAATTTCATGAAATTATCTATTATTTTTAACGAAAAATCCTGAATTTTTAGAAAATAGAAAAAGTCTCTTTTCATAGCTTTTTAATCACGTTCTTTTTTTAGAGTTTCAAAACTTGTATTTTTTCAGAATTTATACAAAATTTACTTTTCGGAATCTCAGTTTATTATTTTCACTATCTTAATTTTTTTCCATAATTTGAACATTTTTTCTTTATTTAAACATTTTTTCTTTATTTAAACATTTTCTCTATAATTAAAAAAAATTCTATAATTTAAACTTTTTCCTTCTGGAATTTTCTGACTCTCATCAAGTCCTCCATACACCCATCACCACCTCGCCCTGGATAACAGCATGCTCTTCCGCATTGCCCTCCATTTTCCTGTTTTTTCTTCTTCATCTGTTTTTTGTTTTTTTTTTCGTTTTATTTTCACGCTTCTCGTCATTCTTCATACTTTTTACCATCTCACAGTCCTACATCACAACTTCCCTTCCATCCCATCCCATTTATTCTTCAATTTAACCAGAACAAGCATCTCATCTTTCAAATTTCACAGACGTTATATTTCGACTAGAGCTGCTCCATTGTTTTTCAGACAGGAAAATGTTTTTTTGCTTGAAGCAAATTCGAAGCAGCTTAAACCACCACATCAGTCATTCCTCACTGATTCATCGAAACATTTCGTCTGCTATAGACCCCCTCCGTTTCATCAATCTACGCCACTTTCATCCCAGCTTAAGCTAAATTGTAATTATTAATGATTTTTTTAATTAACAATCAATTGTTTATCAACAATGAATCTAACAACAACCATTTCACAACCACTATCCCCCAACCACCAACCCACTACCACCAACCCACTACCACCAACCCACTACCACCAACCCACTACCACCAACCCACTACCACCAACCCACTACCACCAACCCACTACCACCAACCCACTACCACCAACCCACTACCACCAACCCACTTCCACCAATCCACTTCCACCAACCCATCAACAAACGGTAAACTGGAGTGATTGTTTAGATAAGCAAAAAATGCTGGCATGTGACACACTTTGAACAGTAAACATCCAATCCATCCATCAGTTTATCAATTCATCAACCAAGCCACCCAGTTTTCCATCCATCCATCATCTCATCCCTTCATCAAAGCATTCAGAGACTTTTCTTTCATTGTTCTACGGTGAAATGAAATAGAATACAACACAAGTGAAAATAATTCAATAAAAAGCAATGCATTAAACAACAATACAATGCATCAAAAAACAATAAAATGCATTTTACATCAATACAATGCATTTCACAACAATACAATGCATTTTACAACAATACAATGCATTTCACAACAATACAATGCATTTAACAACCATACAATGCATTTCACAACAATACAATGCATTTAACAACAATACAATGCATTTTACAACACTACAATGCATTTAACAACAATACAATGCATTTCACAACAATGCAATGCCTTACACTGCACTACAAACAGAACGGCGAGGTTTAAGCATGTGACGTTAAACCACAATGGCTTCATAATAATTTCTCCATCTCACAACGCATCCATCTATCTCACTGCACTTCCATTATCTCGAACTTTTGAGTTGACTTGAAGAAAATTTTAAATCATCGTTATAGAAATTAAATAAAGTTTAGAGGAGTATCAGCAATAAGAAATCATATTTTGCACTTGTCCTCAATAATGGATGGCAATTATTCTAAGATGAGTCATAATTATGTTATAAGCCATCTCTATTTTAAATTTATTCATTAATTTTTTAGCTTCTATTTTGCTGCATTGTGGTTTTTTTATTCATCAGCTTGAATCGATTTTTTAAAAGGAATTTTTTCGATTTTTTCTTCACTAAAATTTCGAAACTACTTCCCACTTTGAAACCATTTGAGAAGTGGCATAAAAATTTCCTATTTGGAATCTGACAAAAATAAATCCGTTAGCTCGATATTCGTTGAAAAAAACATCAAACGTTTTTTTTCTCAATTAAAGAAAACTACGAAAAATTCAAAAAAATGTAAAAAAACGCGGTATCCGTGATATGTATATGTTTCTAATCAGTGTTAAAAGCCAAAATAACCTGTCAGATCACAAATAAAAGCTTCAATCAGGTTCTTTGAAAGGGTGATTCTGGAGTGATTGCCTTTCAAGCATCCCCATTAATGCTTCACTAAAAAACGAACAAAAAATAACTACAAAAAAGAAAAAAAGGATTTTCATTTTTGCGCTTTGCTTCTTTTTCGGCTACCTTCACTTTGTTCTTCCTCTTTTCATTTCTTTTTCTATTTTCGTGCTTTTCTATAATCTTTTTATTTTTATTTTAACATTTTTCTTCCTTCCTTTCTGTCAATTCCGGCCATGCATCCGATTGCTTTCGAACAGTATGTAATCACCACTATGTAAATCTTTTGATTGGAAAAGATCTATTCACCTATCTATCAACTCAACCGTCCATCCATGCACCTATCTATCTAGGCACCTATCTACCCATCCACTTATTCATCCATGCACCTATCTATCCATCTTTCTATCCATTCATTCATCCAACGTTGTACCCGTCTATCTTTCCAACCTACTCATCTATTAATCTATTTATTCGTTCATCCATCTACTCAGTCAACTAACTCAGCACTCATTTATTTAATCATTTTTCCATTTCCCCAGCCATCTATTGAGGATTCTGTTGCGCAAATTTTTTTGGAAGATTGGCTGCGGAGGAGAGAAAGAGAAACAATTAGCATCTTCTTGTACATCAGCACTAATGCCCCATTCAGGGAGTCGCAATGACCTGGGGGAGTCTCTCACAACATCCATTCTCACCTTTGGGCACTCTCTTTTTTCAAACTTTTCAGCTTTCTATTGACTTATCTTTATCTTCACTAGTCTTCTTTTATTCATCTTCTCGTTCTTTCATTAACTCATTTTCTCATTTTTGGTTTTTAATTACCTTTTCGAATTTCATATCTTTTTATTTTTTTGCCTTTCTTTATTTTTTTTGTCTTTTCTTCAGGATTTTGTTCCTCTTATTTTTTTCTGGGTCTATTTCTTTCTATCTTGTTTTTTTTCTTCTCTTCCATTCATAGCACTAATGCAAGGACATGGCTTAGTACCCTTACAATTGTTGGAATATATTTTTGCTTTGTTCAACCACTCAACCACAATTCCTAATCAATGGACGAGTCTGAGTTTTCACAAACGAATCCCCATCTGTGTTCACTCATTCAAAAGTGAAAAACCCTAACTATACTTTCTAATCACTTCTTAGCTTCCATTCATTCTTGCAGTCGTGCAATGATCATTGTTCTTGTTCTTTTTTCATTTAATTTTATCATGTATTTAACTAATCTTTCTTTTATTCATTCATTAACTCATCCATTTAACCAAAATACTTAAGAATTCATTCATTCATCCATCCATTCAAATATCCATTAACTCATACATCCCTTCATCCACCCATTCAATCATTCATTCCAGCATTCAGTAGCCGATAGGCAGTAGGTGCAAGCCTGATGACACATCGTTGTATCTTTCATGCCTGTCTCACTACGAAAAGCTCCCGAGTGGTGTCCTTGCAGACTAATAAGAGATTGTTCGATTATGTTTTATATAATCGGAAAGCATCCATTCCCTTGAAATAAGTGCATAATATTAAATCTTGTTCAAGTTTAAAATCTTTTTTAGAGTTTTTTATATCACAAAATTTCAATAAACAGCTTTGTCTCCTTTTACTTCCATTCTTTCATTCTTCTTCTTCTTCTTCTTCTTCTACTTCTTCTTCTTCCTCTTCCTCTTCTTCTTCTTCTTCTTCTTCTTCTTCTTCTTCTTCTTCTTCTTCTTCTTCTTCTTCTTCTTCTTCTTCTTCTTCTTCTTCTTCTTCTTCTTCTTCTTCTTCTTCTTCTTCTTCTTCTTCTTCTTCTTCTTCTTCTTCTTCTTCTTCTTCTTCTTCTTCTTCTTCTTCTTCTTCTTCTTCTTCTTCTTCTTCTTCTTCTTCTTCTTCTTCTTCTTCTTCTTCTTCTTCTTCTTCTTCTTCTTCTTCTTCTTCTTCTTCTTCTTCTTCTTCTTCTTCTTCTTCTTCTTCTTCTTCTTCTTTTTATACTTTTCAATTCTTTTTCCGTTTTCCAGCATTTTCCCTTCATCACCTGTTTCACCTCATTACCCTTTCTCTTTTGCTTTCTTTATTTCAATTTTTGCATTTTTTTCTTCTTCCTCCTCCTCCTCCACCTCCTCCTCCTCCTCCTCCTCCTCCTCCTCCTCCTCCTCCTCCTCCTCCTCCTCCTCCTCCTCCTCCTCCTCCTCCTCCTCCTCCTCCTCCTCCTCCTCCTCCTCCTCCTCCTCCTCCTCCTCCTCCTCCTCCTCCTCCTCCTCCTCCTCCTCCTCCTCCTCCTCCTCCTCCTCCTCCTCCTCCTCCTCCTCCTCCTCCTCCTCCTCCTCCTCCTCCTCCTCCTCCTCCTCCTCCTCCTCCTCCTCCTCCTCCTCCTCCTCCTCCTCCTCCTCCTCCTCCTCCTCCTCCTCCTCCTCCTCCTCCTCCTCCTCCTCCTCCTCCTCCTCCTCCTCCTCCTCCTCCTCCTCCTCCTCCTCCTCCTCCTCCTCCTCCTCCTCCTCCTCCTCCTCCTCCTCCTCCTCCTCCTCCTCCTCCTCCTCCTCCTCCTCCTCCTCCTCCTCCTCCTCCTCCTCCTCCTCCTCCTCCTCCTCCTCCTCCTCCTCCTCCTCCTCCTCCTCCTCCTCCTCCTCCTCCTCCTCCTCCTCCTCCTCCTCCTCCTCCTCCTCCTCCTCCTCCTCCTCCTCCTCCTCCTCCTCCTCCTCCTCCTCCTCCTCCTCCTCCTCCTCCTCCTCCTCCTCCTCCTCCTCCTCCTCCTCCTCCTCCTCCTCCTCCTCCTCCTCCTCCTCCTCCTCCTCCTCCTCCTCCTCCTCCTCCTCCTCCTCCTCCTCCTCCTCCTCCTCCTCCTCCTCCTCCTCCTCCTCCTCCTCCTCCTCCTCCTCCTCCTCCTCCTCCTCCTCCTCCTCCTCCTCTTCCTCCTCCTCCTCCTCCTCCTCCTCCTCCTCCTCCTCCTCCTCCTCCTCCTCCTCCTCCTCCTCCCCCTCTTCTTCTCATTACCGTTGACGATATTGTTCAAAAGTCCATTACGGCAACATAACGCGAGTGATATTAGTTGTTTACAAAGTCATTTGAAGAGCTTTGTTGATTGGAGCAATAGATCGCAGAGGCACAGAGGCGCAAGTAATGAAAGCCATTACAGTTTCAAACTCCATTCATGTTAAAAAAACTTTTGTTCTTTCCAAAAGCATTAGTTATTTTGAAATTTTGGGCTTTTGAGCATGAAAATTCTCAAAATTATTTGGTTTGTTAATTTTTCATTTTCAGATCAAGCTCATTTTTTCGATCATTTCCAATTAATAAATTAATTTTTTTTCTTCTAATCAACATCAAATTTTAAATTGACTTCAAATTCTTATACAACATTGTGTCAGAAGGTATGTGTTTATTATGCAACATTTTTCAAAACCAGCTTCGGTTTCATTTGAAGTTTCCACGCCAAATAAAATGTTGCACACAAATTTCACGTTCAATTTTTTTTAATTATTCAGATTTTCGAAAAAAAAATTTTTTTAGATTGAAAAAACGTGTTTTGAAATTGTTTTTTTGTAACATTTAATTAAAATAAAAAATTGTTATAATTTTGAAAGTCATCATAGAAACTTTATAATTGAGAAGAAATGAATTAGAGGGGTGAATTTTAAAATATTCGAAAACAAAATTTGTAACATTTATTTCGTTTAATGGAAGCTTTGAATATATTTTGGGTTGAAGACGCTGTAGTTGTAATATGATAAAATGTAAATGAGTTTACTTTAGTCAAAGAATTGCAACCTATTTGAGATTAAAATGTTTCAGAAAATTGCATATCGTTGTTTGTAAATTATTCTTCCGTAATGTATTGTCTTTCAATGTATTTTATTTAAAATTAGTTTATTGTGATGAATTTTATTCTATTGTAATCTTTTCTCTTGTTTCATATTGTGTTGTATTATAATGTATTGTATTATATTATATTGTTTTGTGTTGTATTGTTTTATATTGTTTTGTGTTGTATTGTATTATATTGTTTTGTGCTGTATTGTATTATATTGTTTAGTGATGTATTGTATTATATTGTTTTGTGATGTATTTTATTATATTGTTTTGTGAAGTATTTTATTATATTGTTTTGTGATGTATTTTATTATATTGTTTTGTGATGTATTGTATTATAATTTATTGTATTGTATTATAATTTATTGTATAGTATTATATTGTTTTGTGATGTATAGTATTATATTGTTTTGTGATGTATAGTATTATATTGTTTTTTGATGTATTGTATTATAATGTATTGTATTGTGATGTATTGTATCACAATGTATTTTAATATAGTTTTTTGTATTGTAATATATTGTTTTGTGATGTATTGTATTATAATGTATTATATTTTATTATATCGTATTTCATTGTATGGGCGTGTCTGCGAGTGATATGGATCAAGAGGAGTTGACGTTGACAACGTTGTGCGGGTGTTGAATGAGAGTGATGGAGCAGTGATTTTTATTATTTTTATTTTTCTATTTTTGTCAAATTTTATTTTAAAAAATTTTAAACTTGTTTTCAATTTTAGTTCTAATATTTTTTAAAATTATTATTTTCTCAGTGTTTTTAGTTTCTGACTAATTACACGATTTATTTATAATTTTATCTCTCTGAAAGCGAATTCCTACACTAGGGCATCGATATAACTAAAATGATGGAAGGACAATTTTAATTGGGCAGATAATTTTGGAAAATTTATTTTGTTGAATAGTTTGAACTCTTTCAAAAAGTTCAAAAGATTATTTTAAAAGTATCAAAATTTAATCTCAAAAAGCTTTCAACAAATTTTTTTACACTGGAAATATCCGCAAAAACAAATTTCACAAAATTTTTTATCTCCAAAAAACTTTCAGCGGCTGAAAGTAATAAAAACTTTGAATTAGTTGCAAAGATCCTCCACAGATAAGGCAACTTATTTATGGTGCAGTCCCACTCTATAATTACAACTTTCTATTACATGTTTTTTTTATAAAACTTTTTTGTTTTTTTGTTGTTTTTATTTGAAGAAATTTATTCCCCATTTAATTATATCAAAACAATCAAAAATCCTTTAGCTAATTTTGTGTTAATATCACGAGATGACTATCTTTTTTCATATTTTCTATTGATAAACCGTTTTTAGTGACTCGTCACTTTATCATTCATACCAGCAGAATGACCTTTTGTAACAGGTAAAAAAAAATTACTTTTTGTTAATGCTCGCAAAAAAACAACCAATGCACGCAATCTAGCGATAAATCATTATATCTTCAAGAATTGAACCTTCAATCAAATTTCAAATTAATCAACCAAAAACTGCAACTAAAATATCAAAATTTTATGGAATTCTTGAAATTGATCAATAATGTTTAATTTATACAATTTTTCACGTTATATCAGTCAAAACTTCTATAATTCATTTTTTATTGAAACGAATGAAAGCTCCAAAGGTGGAGGCTCCTTTTGATATCTAATTGAATTTTAATTGGGTATCTGTGAGTGATTTATGAAAATGATACCAATACATTACACCCACCACACCTGTACTCTTGCAGCTTTTGACACTAATTCGAAAATTATTTGAAACAAAGCCTGTTGCGATGTCATAATGACTTGAACCTGAAAGTGAGTATTATTTCTTAAAATCAAATATTAAACTTCACCTTTCAGAGTTAATAAAATTTTTTAAACTAATTTATTAAATTTAATTTAATTCATTCGAAGAATCTTTTGAAGACAAACAAACCTTAAATTTTATAGAAAGAATAAGAATTAATGAACTAAATGAAACGTTCAACAAACGAGTTCAAAATTTCAAAAAAAAAATTGAAATAATTTTTTCAAATTTAATTTTTAAGTAAGTTGGAAAAAAATAGAGAAACAGGCATTTTTTGATGAATTAAAAAAACAATAATACAAAAACGTAAAAAGTTTTCAGAATACAATCATGAACATAGAACATTCGTGAAAATGAGAAAACACACAGGTGCACGCTGAAAACAAACTTAATACAAACAAACACACGAGAACTTATAAACAAATGTAAATCATTTTCATGCAAAGATCACATTTCAAACAAAACACGCACAGCTCAGCAACAACGCCCGCACAAGAACACACAACCTCACATCCACACGCTCACATACAAACACAAACAAACAAACACACACACACATACACACACACATATATATACGTATATAGATATATACACACACAACCACACGCACCCACATACCCACACTATGCTGACACGTTATTTAAATAAATTATTTAAAGAATTCACGCCGCGAGTTAAATACATTAATCTTGTGCTGTCTAATGAATTAACTCAAACGCCAGGCTCTCTACAGAAACATCCGAAGTGGATTGGAATTAATTCATGATTGAAATTCCCTTTTGGACGTTTTTAATGCATTCATAAAGCAACAATCAGAATCCTTTTTTCGATTGTTTTTTTTCAACTTTTTCACAATTAATTTTTGAGGATTTATTTCTGATGACATCTAATTAAAAGAATGAGTGAAATAAAATATTTCGAAAAATATAAAATGACTTTGCTACAAGCAAACTGATTTCAATTGAAGTGAACAGTAACCACCTCCCCAACTCAATGCAACACAACCTTTTATCAACAATCACCACTCACACCGGCTTTTCCAGCCCTTAAAGACGAAACCACACCATCATATCACTCAAAACTGCATCACATTAATCCAAACTTAATTTGCTTTGGAACATTCATTAAAATTTTGAATGTTTTTACACATCTTCAAATTATATTTCTAATCCTAGTAAAGTTATTTCGTCCACGTGTATATATCGGCTCCACAATGAAAGTTTGAAAAAATCGTTAGTTTTTTTTACTCAAAGCGATAAATCCATTTCAACTTATTTTGAACATCGGCACATTTTTTTCACAAAAGTTGATTTTTCAACCCAAAAAATTTCTGCTACATCATTACCAAAAACGAAACTGAAAGGATAGTGCTTGCCTACAAGACGGAGAGACTTACAAAGGTCTGAGGCAATAACAAGTGATTTATAGGTGACATATCGCCAAAAGCATTTTCAAACAGCAAAGATTTAAATAACTGAGTTCAAAGGTTACCTCGGGATCTGCAACAATCGTGAGTTGCCACAACATTCACAAGCTTCCCCCTTCTCTTCTTCTCTATTTCTTCTTCTCATTTTCGATTCTATTCTCTCTTTTGTATTTCTAATTTATTTTTAATTTATTTTTTTCATTCATTCATGTTTTCCCTCCTTTCTATCTCATTTTATTATTCTTTTTTTTT
>OX387253.1:1108170-1130670 GCA_947562095.1 Branchellion lobata
TGGATGGTTGGATGGATGGTTGGATGGATGGATGGATGGATGGTTGGTTGGATGGTTGAGTGGATGGTTGGATGGATGGTTGGATGGATGGTTGGATGGATGGTTGGATGGATGGTTGGATGGATGGTTGGATGGATGGTTGGATAGATGGTTGGATGGTTGGTTAGATGGATGGTTGGATGGATGCTTGGATGGATGCTTGGATGGATGCTTGGATGGAAGGATGGATGGATGGCTGATTAGATTGATGAAGAGATGGATGGTTGGACGTTTGATTGGATGGATGGTTGGATGAATAAGTTCATGGATGGTTGGATGGATGGTTGGATGGATGGTTGGATGGATGGTTGGATGGATGGTTGGATGGATGGTTGGATGGATGGTCGGATGGATGGTTGGATGGATGGTTGGATGGATGGTTGGATGGATGGTTGGATGGATGGTTGGATGGATGGTTGGATGGATGGTTGGATGGATGGTTAAATGGATGGTTGAATGGATGGTTGGATGGATGGTTGGAAGGATAGTTGGATGGATGGTTGAATGGATGGTGGGATGGATGGTTGGATGGATGGCTGGATGGATGGTTGGATGGATGGTTGAATGGTTGGATGGATGGTTGGATGGATGGTTGGATGGATGGTTGGATGGATGGTTGGATGGATGGTTGGATGGATGGTTGGATGGATGGTTGGATGGATGGTTGGATGGATGGTTGGATGGATGGTTGGATGGATGGTTGGATGGATGGTTGGATGGATGGTTGGATGGATGGTTGGATGGATGGTTGAATGGATGGTTGGATGGATGGTTGGATGGATGGTTGGATGGATGGTTGGATGGATGGTTGGATGGATGGTTGGATGGATGGTTGGATGGATGGTTGGATGGATGGTTGGATGGATGGTTGGATGGATGGTTGGATGGATGGTTGGATGGATGGTTGGATGGATGGTTGGATGGATGGTTGGATGGATGGTTGGATGGATGGTTGGATGGATGGTTGGATGGATGGTTGGATGGATGGTTGGATGGATGGTTGGATGGATGGTTGGATGGATGGTTGGATGGATGGTTGGATGGATGGTTGGATGGATGGTTGGATGGATGGTTGGATGGATGGTTGGATGGATGGTTGGATGGATGGTTGGATGGAGGGTTGGAGGGATGGTTGGATGGATGTTTGGATGGAGGTTTGGATGGATGGTTGGATGGATGGTTGGATGGATGGTTGGATGGATGGTTGGATGGATGGTTGGATGGATGGTTGGATGGATGGTTGGATGGATGGTTGGATGGATGGTTGGATGGATGGTTGGATGGATGGTTGGATGGATGGTTGGATGGATGGTTGGATGGATGGTTGGATGGATAGTTGGATGAATGGCTGAATGGATGGTTGAAGGGATGTTTGGATAGATAGTTGAAGGGATGGTAAGAAAGATAGTTGGATGGAAAGTTGGATGGATGCTTGGATGGATGCTTGGATGGATGCTTGGATGGATGGATGGATTGATGGCTCATCAGATTGATGAATAGATGGACGGTTGGACATTTGGTTGGATGGATGGTTGGATGGATGGTTGGATGGATGGTTGGATAGATGGTTGGATGGATGGTTAGATGGATGGTTGGATGGATGCTTGGATGGATGCTTGGATGGATGCTTGGATGGAAGGATGGATGGATGGCTGATTAGATTGATGAAGAGATGGATGGTTGGACGTTTGATTGGATGGATGGTTGGATGAATAAGTTCATGGATGGTTGGATGGATGGTTGGATGGATGGTTGGATGGATGGTTGGATGGATGGTTGGATGGATGGTTGGATGGATGGTTGGATGGATGGTCGGATGGATGGTTGGATGGATGGTTGAATGGATGGTTGGATGGATGGTTGGATGGATGGTTGGATGGATGGTTGGATGGATGGTTGGATGGATGGTTGAATGGATGGTTGGATGGATGGTTGAATGGATGGTTGGATGGATGGTTGGAAGGATAGTTGGATGGATGGTTGAATGGATGGTGGGATGGATGGTTGGATGGATGGCTGGATGGATGGTTGGATGGATGGTTGAATGGTTGGATGGATGGTTGGATGGATGGTTGGATGGATGGTTGGATGGATGGTTGGATGGATGGTTGGATGGATGGTTGGATGGATGGTTGGATGGATGGTTGGATTGATGGCTCATCAGATTGATGAATAGATGGACGGTTGGACATTTGGTTGGATGGATGGTTGGATGGATGGTTGGATAGATGGTTGGATGGATGGTTAGATGGATGGTTGGATGGATGCTTGGATGGATGCTTGGATGGATGCTTGGATGGAAGGATGGATGGATGGCTGATTAGATTGATGAAGAGATGGATGGTTGGACGTTTGATTGGATGGATGGTTGGATGAATAAGTTCATGGATGGTTGGATGGATGGTTGGATGGATGGTTGGATGGATGGTTGGATGGATGGTTGGATGGATGGTCGGATGGATGGTTGGATGGATGGTTGAATGGATGGTTGGATGGATGGTTGGATGGATGGTTGGATGGATGGTTGGATGGATGGTTGGATGGATGGTTGGATGGATGGTTGGATGGATGGTTGAATGGATGGTTGGATGGATGGTTGGAAGGATAGTTGGATGGATGGTTGAATGGATGGTGGGATGAATGGTTGGATGGATGGCTGGATGGATGGTTGGATGGATGGTTGAATGGTTGGATGGATGGTTGGATGGATGGTTGGATGGATGGTTGGATGGATGGTTGGATGGATGGTTGGATGGATGGTTGGATGGATGGTTGGATGGATGGTTGGATGGATGGTTGGATGGATGGTTGGATGGATGGTTGGATGGATGGTTGGATGGATGGTTGGATGGATGGTTAGATGGATGGTTGGATGGATGGTTGGATGGATGGTTGGATAGATAGTTGAAGGGATGGTAAGAAAGATAGTTGGATGGAAAGTTGGATGGATGCTTGGATGGATGCTTGGATGAATGCTTGGATGGATGGATGGATTGATGGCTCATCAGATTGATGAATAGATGGACGGTTGGACATTTGGTTGGATGGATGGTTGGATGGATGGTTGGATGGATGGTTGGATGGATGGTTGGATGGATGGTTGGATGGATGGTTGAATGGATGGTTGGATGGATGGTTGAATGGATGGTTGGATGGATGGTTGGAAGGATAGTTGGATGGATGGTTGAATGGATGGTGGGATGGATGGTTGGATGGATGGCTGGATGGATGGTTGGATGGATGGTTGAATGGTTGGATGGATGGTTGGATGGATGGTTGGATGGATGGTTGGATGGATGGTTGGATGGATGGTTGGATGGATGGTTGGATGGATGGTTGGATTGATGGCTCATCAGATTGATGAATAGATGGACGGTTGGACATTTGGTTGGATGGATGGTTGGATGGATGGTTGGATAGATGGTTGGATGGATGGTTAGATGGATGGTTGGATGGATGCTTGGATGGATGCTTGGATGGATGCTTGGATGGAAGGATGGATGGATGGCTGATTAGATTGATGAAGAGATGGATGGTTGGACGTTTGATTGGATGGATGGTTGGATGAATAAGTTCATGGATGGTTGGATGGATGGTTGGATGGATGGTTGGATGGATGGTTGGATGGATGGTTGGATGGATGCTTGGATGGATGCTTGGATGGATGCTTGGATGGATGCTTGGATGGAAGGATGGATGGATGGCTGATTAGATTGATGAAGAGATGGATGGTTGGACGTTTGATTGGATGGATGGTTGGATGAATAAGTTCATGGATGGTTGGATGGATGGTTGGATGGATGGTTGGATGGATGGTTGGATGGATGGTTGGATGGATGGTCGGATGGATGGTTGGATGGATGGTTGAATGGATGGTTGGATGGATGGTTGGATGGATGGTTGGATGGATGGTTGGATGGATGGTTGGATGGATGGTTGGATGGATGGTTGGATGGATGGTTGAATGGATGGTTGGATGGATGGTTGGAAGGATAGTTGGATGGATGGTTGAATGGATGGTGGGATGAATGGTTGGATGGATGGCTGGATGGATGGTTGGATGGATGGTTGAATGGTTGGATGGATGGTTGGATGGATGGTTGGATGGATGGTTGGATGGATGGTTGGATGGATGGTTGGATGGATGGTTGGATGGATGGTTGGATGGATGGTTGGATGGATGGTTGGATGGATGGTTGGATGGATGGTTGGATGGATGGTTGGATGGATGGTTGGATGGATGGTTGGATGGATGGTTGGATGGATGGTTGGATGGATGGTTGGATAGATAGTTGAGGGGATGGTAAGAAAGATAGTTGGATGGAAAGTTGGATGGATGGTTGGATGGATGCTTGGATGGATGCTTGGATGGATGGATGGATTGATGGCTCATCAGATTGATGAATAGATGGACGGTTGGACATTTGGTTGGATGGATGGTTGGATGGATGGTTGGATGGATGGTTGGATGGATGGTTGGATGGATGGTTAGATGGATGGTTGGATGGATGCTTGGATGGATGCTTGGATGGATGCTTGGATGGAAGGATGGATGGATGGCTGATTAGATTGATGAAGAGATGGATGGTTGGACGTTTGATTGGATGGATGGTTGGATGAATAAGTTCATGGATGGTTGGATGGATGGTTGGATGGATGGTTGGATGGATGGTTGGATGGATGGTTGGATGGATGGTTGGATGGATGGTCGGATGGATGGTTGGATGGATGGTTGAATGGATGGTTGGATGGATGGTTGGATGGATGGTTGGATGGATGGTTGGATGGATGGTTGGATGGATGGTTGGATGGATGGTTGGATGGATGGTTGGATGGATGGTTGAATGGATGGTTGGATGGATGGTTGGAAGGATAGTTGGATGGATGGTTGAATGGATGGTGGGATGGATGGTTGGATGGATGGCTGGATGGATGGTTGGATGGATGGTTGGATGGATGGTTGGATGGATGGTTGGATGGATGGTTGGATGGATGTTTGGATGGATGGTTGGATGGAGGGTTGGATTGATGGTTGGATAGATGGTTGGATGGAAGGTTGGATGGATGGCTGGTTGGATGGATGGTTGGATGGATGGTTGGATGGATGGTTGGATGGATGGTTGGATGGATGGTTGGATGGAGGGTTGGATGGATGGTTGGATGGATGGTTGGATGGATGGTTGGATGGATGGTTGGATGGATGGTTGGATGGATGGTTGGATGGATGGTTGGATGGATGGTTGGATGGATGGTTGGATGGATGGTTGGATGGATGGTTGGGTGGATGGTTGGATGGATGGTTGGATGGATGGTTGGATGGATGGTTGGATGGATGGTTGGATGGATGTTTGGATGGATGGTTGGATGGATGGTTGGATGGATGGTTGGATGGTTGGATGGATGGTTGGATGGATGGTTGGATGGATGGTTGGATGGATGGTTGGATGGATGGTTGGATGGATGGTTGGATGGATGGTTGGATGGATGGTTGGATTGATGGCTCATCAGATTGATGAATAGATGGACGGTTGGACATTTGGTTGGATGGATGGTTGGATGGATGGTTGGATAGATGGTTGGATGGATGGTTAGATGGATGGTTGGATGGATGGTTGGATGGATGGTTGGATGGATGGTTGGATGGATGGTTGGAAGGATAGTTGGATGGATGGTTGAATGGATGGTGGGATGGATGGTTGGATGGATGGCTGGATGGATGGTTGGATGGATGGTTGAATGGTTGGATGGATGGTTGGATGGATGGTTGGATGGATGGTTGGATGGATGGTTGAATGGATGGTTGGATGGATGGTTGGATGGATGGTTGGATGGATGGATGGATGGTTGGATGGATGGTTGAATGGATGGTTGGATGGATGGTTAGATGGATGGTTGGATGGATGGTTGGATGGATGGTTGGATGGATGGTTGGATGGATGGTTGGATGGATGGTTGAATGGATGGTTGGATGGATGGTTGGAAGGATAGTTGGATGGATGGTTGAATGGATGGTGGGATGGATGGTTGGATGGATGGCTGGATGGATGGTTGTATGGATGGTTGAATGGTTGGATGGATGGTTGGATGGATGGTTGGATGGATGGTTGGATGGATGGTTGGATGGATGGTTGGATGGATGGTTGGATGGATGGTTGGATGGATGGTTGGATGGATGGTTGGATGGATGGTTGGATGGATGGATGGATGGTTGGATGGATGGTTGGATGGATGGTTGGATGGATGGTTGGATGGATGGTTGGATGGATGGTTGGATGGATGGTTGGATGGATGGTTGGATGGATGGTTGGATGGATGGTTGGATGGATGGTTGGATGGATGGTTGGATGGATGGTTGGATGGATGGTTGGATGGATGGCTGGATGGATGGTTGGATGGATGGTTGGATGGATGGTTGGATGGATGGTTGGATGGATGGTTGGATGGATGGTTGGATGGATGGTTGGATGGATGGTTGGATGGATGGTTGGATGGATGGTTGGATGGATGTTTGGATGGATGGTTGGATGGATGGTTGGATGGATGGTTGGATGGTTGGATGGATGGTTGGATGGATGGTTGGATGGATGGTTGGATGGATGGTTGGATGGATGGTTGGATGGATGGTTGGATGGATGGTTGGATGGATGGTTGGATTGATGGCTCATCAGATTGATGAATAGATGGACGGTTGGACATTTGGTTGGATGGATGGTTGGATGGATGGTTGGATTGATGGTTGGATAGATGGTTGGATGGAAGGTTGGATGGATGGCTGGTTGGATGGATGGTTGGATGGATGGTTGGATGGATGGTTGGATGGATGGTTGGATGGATGGTTGGATGGAGGGTTGGATGGATGGTTGGATGGATGGTTGGATGGATGGTTGGATGGATGGTTGGATGGATGGTTGGATGGATGGTTGGATGGATGGTTGGATGGATGGTTGGATGGATGGTTGGATGGATGGTTGGATGGATGGTTGGGTGGATGGTTGGATGGATGGTTGGATGGATGGTTGGATGGATGGTTGGATGGATGGTTGGATGGATGTTTGGATGGATGGTTGGATGGATGGTTGGATGGATGGTTGGATGGTTGGATGGATGGTTGGATGGATGGTTGGATGGATGGTTGGATGGATGGTTGGATGGATGGTTGGATGGATGGTTGGATGGATGGTTGGATGGATGGTTGGATGGATGGTTGGATTGATGGCTCATCAGATTGATGAATAGATGGACGGTTGGACATTTGGTTGGATGGATGGTTGGATGGATGGTTGGATAGATGGTTGGATGGATGGTTAGATGGATGGTTGGATGGATGGTTGGATGGATGGTTGGATGGATGGTTGGATGGATGGTTGGAAGGATAGTTGGATGGATGGTTGAATGGATGGTGGGATGGATGGTTGGATGGATGGCTGGATGGATGGTTGGATGGATGGTTGAATGGTTGGATGGATGGTTGGATGGATGGTTGGATGGATGGTTGGATGGATGGTTGAATGGATGGTTGGATGGATGGTTGGATGGATGGTTGGATGGATGGATGGATGGTTGGATGGATGGTTGAATGGATGGTTGGATGGATGGTTAGATGGATGGTTGGATGGATGGTTGGATGGATGGTTGGATGGATGGTTGGATGGATGGTTGGATGGATGGTTGAATGGATGGTTGGATGGATGGTTGGAAGGATAGTTGGATGGATGGTTGAATGGATGGTGGGATGGATGGTTGGATGGATGGCTGGATGGATGGTTGTATGGATGGTTGAATGGTTGGATGGATGGTTGGATGGATGGTTGGATGGATGGTTGGATGGATGGTTGGATGGATGGTTGGATGGATGGTTGGATGGATGGTTGGATGGATGGTTGGATGGATGGTTGGATGGATGGTTGGATGGATGGATGGATGGTTGGATGGATGGTTGGATGGATGGTTGGATGGATGGTTGGATGGATGGTTGGATGGATGGTTGGATGGATGGTTGGATGGATGGTTGGATGGATGGTTGGATGGATGGTTGGATGGATGGTTGGATGGATGGTTGGATGGATGGTTGGATGGATGGTTGGATGGATGGTTGGATGGATGGTTGGATGGATGGTTGGATGGATGGTTGGATGGATGGTTGGATGGATGGTTGGATGGATGGTTGGATGGATGGTTGGATGGATGGTTGGATGGATGGTTGGATGGATGGTTGGATGGATGTTTGGATGGATGGTTGGATGGATGGTTGGATGGATGGTTGGATGGTTGGATGGATGGTTGGATGGATGGTTGGATGGATGGTTGGATGGATGGTTGGATGGATGGTTGGATGGATGGTTGGATGGATGGTTGGATTGATGGCTCATCAGATTGATGAATAGATGGACGGTTGGACATTTGGTTGGATGGATGGTTGGATGGATGGTTGGATAGATGGTTGGATGGATGGTTAGATGGATGGTTGGATGGATGCTTGGATGGATGCTTGGATGGATGCTTGGATGGAAGGATGGATGGATGGCTGATTGGATTGATGAAGAGATGGATGGTTGGACGTTTGATTGGATGGATGGTTGGATGAATAAGTTCATGGATGGTTGGATGGATGGTTGGATGGATGGTTGGATGGATGGTTGGATGGATGGTTGGATGGATGCTTGGATGGATGCTTGGATGGATGCTTGGATGGATGCTTGGATGGATGCTTGGATGGATGCTTGGATGGAAGGATGGATGGATGGCTGATTAGATTGATGAAGAGATGGATGGTTGGACGTTTGATTGGATGGATGGTTGGATGAATAAGTTCATGGATGGTTGGATTGATGGTTGGATGGATGGTTGGATGGATGGTTGGATGGATGGTTGGATGGATGGTTGGATGGATGGTTGGATGGATGGTCGGATGGATGGTTGGATGGATGGTTGAATGGATGGTTGGATGGATGGTTGGATGGATGGTTGGATGGATGGTTGGATGGATGGTTGGATGGATGGTTGGATGGATGGTTGGATGGATGGTTGGATGGATGGTTGGATGGATGGTTGAATGGATGGTTGGATGAATGGTTGGAAGGATAGTTGGATGGATGTTTGAATGGATGGTGGGATGGATGGTTGGATGGATGGCTGGATGGATGGTTGGATGGATGGTTGAATGGTTGGATGGATGGTTGGATGGATGGTTGGATGGATGGTTGGATGGATGGTTGGATGGATGGTTGGATGGATGGTTGGATGGATGGTTGGATGGATGGTTGGATGGATGGTTGGATGGATGGTTGGATGGATGGTTGGATGGATGGTTGGATGGATGGTTGGATGGATGGTTGGATGGATGGTTGGATGGATGGTTGGATGGATGGTTGGATGGATGGTTGGATAGATAGTTGAAAGGATGGTAAGAAAGATAGTTGGATGGAAAGTTGGATGGATGGTTGGATGGATGCTTGGATGGATGCTTGGATGGATGGATGGATTGATGGCTCATCAGATTGATGAATAGATGGACGGTTGGACATTTGGTTGGATGGATGGTTGGATGGATGGTTGGATGGATGGTTGGATGGATGGTTGGATGGATGGTTAGATGGATGGTTGGATGGATGCTTGGATGGATGCTTGGATGGATGCTTGGATGGAAGGATGGATGGATGGCTGATTAGATTGATGAAGAGATGGATGGTTGGACGTTTGATTGGATGGATGGTTGGATGAATAAGTTCATGGATGGTTGGATGGATGGTTGGATGGATGGTTGGATGGATGGTTGGATGGATGGTTGGATGGATGGTTGGATGGATGGTTGGATGGATGGTTGGATGGATGGTCGGATGGATGGTTGGATGGATGGTTGAATGGATGGTTGGATGGATGGTTGGATGGATGGTTGGATGGATGGTTGGATGGATGGTTGGATGGATGGTTGGATGGATGGTTGGATGGATGGTTGGATGGATGGTTGGATGGATGGTTGGATGGATGGTTGGATGGATGGTTGGATGGATGGTTGGATGGATGTTTGGATGGATGGTTGGATGGATGGTTGGATGGATGGTTGGATGGATGGTTGGATGGATGGTTGGATGGATGGTTGGATGGATGGTTGGATGGATGGTTGGATGGATGGTTGGATGGATGGTTGGATGGATGGTTGGATGGATGGTTGGATGGATGGTTGGATGGATGGTTGGATGGATGGTTGGATGGATGGTTGGATGGATGGTTGGATGGATGGTTGGATGGATGGTTGGATGGATGGTTGGATGGATGGTTGGATGGATGGTTGGATGGATGGTTGGATGGATGGTTGGATGGATGGTTGGATGGATGGTTGGATGGATGGTTGGATGGATGGTTGGATGGATGGTTGGATGGATGGTTGGATGGATGGTTGGATGGATGGTTGGATGGATGGTTGGATGGAGGGTTGGAAGGATGGTTGGATGGATGTTTGGATGGAGGTTTGGATGGATGGTTGGATGGATGGTTGGATGGATGGTTGGATGGATGGTTGGATGGATGGTTGGATGGATGGTTGGATGGATGGTTGGATGGATGGTTGGATGGATGGTTGGATGGATGGTTGGATGTATGGTTGGATGTATGGTTGGATGGATGGTTGGATGGATGGTTGGATGGATGGTTGGATGGATGGTTGGATGGATGGTTGGATGGATGGTTGGATGGATGGTTGGATGGATGGTTGGATGGATGGTTGGATGGATGGTTGGATGGATGGTTGGATGGATGGTTGGATGGATGGTTGGATGGATGGTTGGATAGATAGTTGAAGGGATGGTAAGAAAGATAGTTGGATGGAAAGTTGGATGGATGGTTGGATGGATGCTTGGATGGATGCTTGGATGGATGGATGGATTGATGGCTCATCAGATTGATGAATAGATGGACGGTTGGACATTTGGTTGGATGGATGGTTGGATGGATGGTTGGATGGATGGTTGGATGGATGGTTGGATGGACGGTTAGATAGATGGTTGGATGGATGCTTGGATGGATGCTTGGATGGATGCTTGGATGGAAGGATGGATGGATGGCTGATTAGATTGATGAAGAGATGGATGGTTGGACGTTTGATTGGATGGATGGTTGGATGAATAAGTTCATGGATGGTTGGATGGATGGTTGGATGGATGGTTGGATGGATGGTTGGATGGATGGTTGGATGGATGGTTGGATGGATGGTTGGATGGATGGTTGGATGGATGGTCGGATGGATGGTTGGATGGATGGTTGAATGGATGGTTGGATGGATGGTTGGATGGATGGTTGGATGGATGGTTGGATGGATGGTTGGATGGATGGTTGGATGGATGGTTGGATGGATGGTTGGATGGATGGTTGGATGGATGGTTGGATGGATGGTTGGATGGATGGTTGGATGGATGGTTGGATGGATGGTTGGATGGATGGTTGGATGGATGGTTGGATGGATGTTTGGATGGATGGTTGGATGGATGGTTGGATGGATGGTTGGATGGATGGTTGGATGGATGGTTGGATGGATGGTTGGATGGATGGTTGGATGGATGGTTGGATGGATGGTTGGATGGATGGTTGGATGGATGGTTGGATGGATGGTTGGATGGATGGTTGGATGGATGGTTGGATGGATTGTTGGATGGATGGTTGGATGGATGGTTGGATGGATGGTTGGATGGATGGTTGGATGGATGGTTGGATGGATGGTTGGATGGATGGTTGGATGGATGGTTGGATGGATGGTTGGATGGATGGTTGGATGGATGGTTGGATGGATGGTTGGATGGATGGTTGGATGGATGGTTGGATGGATGGTTGGATGGAGGGTTGGAAGGATGGTTGGATGGATGTTTGGATGGAGGTTTGGATGGATGGTTGGATGGATGGTTGGATGGATGGTTGGATGGATGGTTGGATGGATGGTTGGATGGATGGTTGGATGGATGGTTGGATGGATGGTTGGATGGATGGTTAGATGGATGGTTGGATGGATGGTTGGTTGGATGGTTGGATGGATGGTTGGATGAATAATTGGATGGATGGTTGGATGAATGGTTGGATAGATGGTTGGATAGATGGTTGGATAGATGATTGGATGGAAGGTTGGATGGATGTTTGGATGGATGGTTGGATGAATGGTGGGATCGATAATTGGATGGATGGTTTGATGGATAGTTGGATGGATGGTTGGATGTATGGTTGGATGTATGGTTGGATGTATGGTTGGATGGATGGTTGGATGGATGGTTGGATGGATGGTTGGATGGATGGTTGGATGGATGGTTGGATGGATGGTTGGATGGATGGTTGGATGGATGGTTGGATGGATGGTTGGATGGATGGTTGGATGGATGGTTGGATGGATGGTTGGATGGATGGTTGGATGGATGGTTGGATGGATGGTTGGATGGATGGTTGGATGGATGGTTGGATGGATGGTTGGATGGATGGTTGGATGGATGGTTGGATGGATGGTTGGATGGATGGTTGGATGGATGGTTGGATGGATGGATGGTTGGATGGATGGTTGGATGGATGGTTGGATGGATGGTTGGATGGATGGTTGGATGGATTGTTGGATGGATGGTTGGATGGATGGTTGGATGGATGGTTGGATGTATGGTTGGATGTATGGTTGGATGTATGGTTGGATGGATGGTTGGATGGATGGTTGGATGGATGGTTGGATGGATGGTTGGATGGATGGTTGGATGGATGGTTGGATGGATGGTTGGATGGATGGTTGGATGGATGGTTGGATGGATGGTTGGATGGATGGTTGGATGGATGGATGGATTGATGGCTCATCAGATTGATGAATAGATGGACGGTTGGACATTTGGTTGGATGGATGGTTGGATGGAGGGTTGGATAGATGCTTGGATAGATGGTTGGATGGATGGTTGGATGGATGGTTGGATGGATGGTTGGATGGATGGTTGGATGGATGGTTGGATGGATGGTTGGATGGATGGTTGGATGGATGGTTGGATGGATGGTTGGATGAATGGTTGGATAGATGGTTGGATAGATGATTGGATGGAAGGTTGGATGGATGTTTGGATGGATGGTTGGATGAATGGTGGGATCGATAATTGGATGGATGGTTGGATGGATAGTTGGATGGATGGTTGGATGTATGGTTGGATGTATGGTTGGATGTATGGTTGGATGGATGGTTGGATGGATGGTTGGATGGATGGTTGGATGGATGGTTGGATGGATGGTTGGATGGATGGTTGGATGGATGGTTGGATGGATGGTTGGATGGATGGTTGGATGGATGGTTGGATGGATGGTTGGATGGATGGTTGGATGGATGGTTGGATGGATGGTTGGATGGATGGTTGGATGGATGGTTGGATGGATGGTTGGATGGATGGTTGGATGGATGGTTGGATGGATGGTTGGATGGATGGTTGGATGGATGGTTGGATGGATGGTTGGATGGATGTTTGGATGGATGGTTGGATGGATGGTTGGATGGATGGTTGGATGGATGGTTGGATGGATGGTTGGATGGATGGTTGGATGGATGGTTGGATAGATGGTTGGATGGATGGTTTGATGGATGGTCTGATGGATGGTTGGATGGATGGTTGGATGAATGGTTGGAGGGATGGTAGGATGGATGGTTGGATGGATGGTTGGATGGATGGTTGGATGGATGGTTGGATGGGTGGTTGGATGGATGGTTGGATGGATGGTTGGATGGATGGTTGGATGGATGGTTGGATGGATGGTTGGATGGATGGTTGGATGGATGGTTGGATGGATGGCTGGATGGATGGTTGGATGGATGGTTGGATGGATGGTTGGATGGATGGTTGGATGGATGGTTGGATGGATGGTTGGATGGATGGTTGGATGGATGGTTGGATGGATGGTTGGATGGATGGTTGGATGGATGGTTGGATGGATGGTTGGATGGATGGTTGGATGGATGGTTGGATGGATGGTTGGATGGATGGTTGGATGGATGGTTGGATGGATGGTTGGATGGATGGTTGGATGGATGGTTGGATGGATGGTTGGATGGATGGTTGGATGGATGGTTGGATGGATGGTTGGATGGATGGTTGGATGGATGGTTGGATGGATGGTTGGATGGATGGTTGGATGGATGGTTGGATGGATGGTTGGATGGATGGTTGGATGGATGGTTGGATGGATGGTTGGATGGATGGTTGGATGGATGGTTGGATGGATGGTTGGATGGATGGTTGGATGGATGGTTGGATTGATGGTTGGATAGATGGTTGGATGGAAGGTTGGATGGATGGTTGGATGGATGGTTGGATGGATGGTTGGATGAATGGTGGGATGGATAATTGGATGGATGGTTGGATGGATAGTTGGATGGATGGTTGGATGTATGGTTGGATGTATGGTTGGATGTATGGTTGGATGGATGGTTGGATGGATGGTTGGATGGATGGTTGGATGGATGGTTGGATGGATGGTTGGATGGATGGTTGGATGGATGGTTGGATGGATGGTTGGATGGATGGTTGGATGGATGGTTGGATGGATGGTTGGATGGATGGTTGGATGGATGGTTGGATGGATGGTTGGATGGATGGTTGGATGGATGGTTGGATGGATGGTTGGATGGATGGTTGGATGGATGGTTGGATGGATGGTTGGATGGATGGTTGGATGGATGGTTGGATGGATGGTTGGATGGATGGTTGGATGGATGGTTGGATGGATGGCTGGATGGATGGTTGGATGGATGGTTGGATGGATGGTTGGATGGATGGTTGGATGGATGGTTGGATGGATGGTTGGATGGATGGTTGGATGGATGGTTGGATGGATGGTTGGATGGATGGCTGGATGGATGGTTGGATGGATGGTTGGATGGATGGTTGGATGGATGGTTGGATGGATGGTTGGATGGATGGTTGGATGGATGGTTGGATGGATGGTTGGATGGATGGTTGGATGGATGGTTGGATGGATGGTTGGATGGATGGTTGGATGGATGGTTGGATGGATGGTTGGATGGATGGTTGGATGGATGGTTGGATGGATGGTTGGATGGATGGTTGGATGGATGGTTGGATGGATGGTTGGATGGATGGTTGGATGGATGGTTGGATGGATGGTTGGATGGATGGTTGGATGGATGGTTGGATGGATGGTTGGATGGATGGTTGGATGGATGGTTGGATGGATGGTTGGATGGATGGTTGGATGGATGGTTGGATTGATGGTTGGATAGATGGTTGGATGGAAGGTTGGATGGATGGTTGGATGGATGGTTGGATGGATGGTTGGATGAATGGTGGGATGGATAATTGGATGGATGGTTGGATGGATAGTTGGATGGATGGTTGGATGTATGGTTGGATGTATGGTTGGATGTATGGTTGGATGTATGGTTGGATGTATGGTTGGATGTATGGTTGGATGTATGGTTGGATGTATGGTTGGATGTATGGTTGGATGTATGGTTGGATGTATGGTTGGATGTATGGTTGGATGTATGGTTGGATGTATGGTTGGATGTATGGTTGGATGTATGGTTGGATGTATGGTTGGATGTATGGTTGGATGTATGGTTGGATGTATGGTTGGATGTATGGTTGGATGTATGGTTGGATGTATGGTTGGATGTATGGTTGGATGGATGGTCGGATGGATGGTTGGATGGATGGTTGAATGGATGGTTGGATGGATGGTTGGATGGATGGTTGGATGGATGGTTGGATGGATGGTTGGATGGATGGTTGGATGGATGGTTGGATGGATGGTTGGATGGATGGTTGGATGGATGGTTGGATGGATGGTTGGATGGATGGTTGGATGGATGGTTGGATGGATGGTTGGATGGATGGTTGGATGGATGGTTGGATGGATGTTTGGATGGATGGTTGGATGGATGGTTGGATGGATGGTTGGATGGATGGTTGGATGGATGGTTGGATGGATGGTTGGATGGATGGTTGGATGGATGGTTGGATGGATGGTTGGATGGATGGTTGGATGGATGGTTGGATGGATGGTTGGATGGATGGTTGGATGGATGGTTGGATGGATGGTTGGATGGATGGTTGGATGGATTGTTGGATGGATGGTTGGATGGATGGTTGGATGGATGGTTGGATGGATGGTTGGATGGATGGTTGGATGGATGGTTGGATGGATGGTTGGATGGATGGTTGGATGGATGGTTGGATGGATGGTTGGATGGATGGTTGGATGGATGGTTGGATGGATGGTTGGATGGATGGTTGGATGGATGGTTGGATGGAGGGTTGGAAGGATGGTTGGATGGATGTTTGGATGGAGGTTTGGATGGATGGTTGGATGGATGGTTGGATGGATGGTTGGATGGATGGTTGGATGGATGGTTGGATGGATGGTTGGATGGATGGTTGGATGGATGGTTGGATGGATGGTTAGATGGATGGTTGGATGGATGGTTGGTTGGATGGTTGGATGGATGGTTGGATGAATAATTGGATGGATGGTTGGATGAATGGTTGGATAGATGGTTGGATAGATGGTTGGATAGATGATTGGATGGAAGGTTGGATGGATGTTTGGATGGATGGTTGGATGAATGGTGGGATCGATAATTGGATGGATGGTTTGATGGATAGTTGGATGGATGGTTGGATGTATGGTTGGATGTATGGTTGGATGTATGGTTGGATGGATGGTTGGATGGATGGTTGGATGGATGGTTGGATGGATGGTTGGATGGATGGTTGGATGGATGGTTGGATGGATGGTTGGATGGATGGTTGGATGGATGGTTGGATGGATGGTTGGATGGATGGTTGGATGGATGGTTGGATGGATGGTTGGATGGATGGTTGGATGGATGGTTGGATGGATGGTTGGATGGATGGTTGGATGGATGGTTGGATGGATGGTTGGATGGATGGTTGGATGGATGGTTGGATGGATGGTTGGATGGATGGTTGGATGGATGGTTGGATGGTTGGTTGGATGGATGGATGGTTGGATGGATGGTTGGATGGATGGTTGGATGGATGGTTGGATGGATGGTTGGATGGATTGTTGGATGGATGGTTGGATGGATGGTTGGATGGATGGTTGGATGTATGGTTGGATGTATGGTTGGATGTATGGTTGGATGGATGGTTGGATGGATGGTTGGATGGATGGTTGGATGGATGGTTGGATGGATGGTTGGATGGATGGTTGGATGAATGGTTGGATGGATGGTTGGATGGATGGTTGGATGGATGGTTGGATGGATGGTTGGATGGATGGATGGATTGATGGCTCATCAGATTGATGAATAGATGGACGGTTGGACATTTGGTTGGATGGATGGTTGGATGGAGGGTTGGATAGATGCTTGGATAGATGGTTGGATGGATGGTTGGATGGATGGTTGGATGGATGGTTGGATGGATGGTTGGATGGATGGTTGGATGGATGGTTGGATGGATGGTTGGATGGATGGTTGGATGGATGGTTGGATGGATGGTTGGATGAATGGTTGGATAGATGGTTGGATAGATGATTGGATGGAAGGTTGGATGGATGTTTGGATGGATGGTTGGATGAATGGTGGGATCGATAATTGGATGGATGGTTGGATGGATAGTTGGATGGATGGTTGGATGTATGGTTGGATGTATGGTTGGATGTATGGTTGGATGGATGGTTGGATGGATGGTTGGATGGATGGTTGGATGGATGGTTGGATGGATGGTTGGATGGATGGTTGGATGGATGGTTGGATGGATGGTTGGATGGATGGTTGGATGGATGGTTGGATGGATGGTTGGATGGATGGTTGGATGGATGGTTGGATGGATGGTTGGATGGATGGTTGGATGGATGGTTGGATGGATGGTTGGATGGATGGTTGGATGGATGGTTGGATGGATGGTTGGATGGATGGTTGGATGGATGGTTGGATGGATGGTTGGATGGATGTTTGGATGGATGGTTGGATGGATGGTTGGATGGATGGTTGGATGGATGGTTGGATGGATGGTTGGATGGATGGTTGGATGGATGGTTGGATAGATGGTTGGATGGATGGTTTGATGGATGGTCTGATGGATGGTTGGATGGATGGTTGGATGAATGGTTGGAGGGATGGTAGGATGGATGGTTGGATGGATGGTTGGATGGATGGTTGGATGGATGGTTGGATGGGTGGTTGGATGGATGGTTGGATGGATGGTTGGATGGATGGTTGGATGGATGGTTGGATGGATGGTTGGATGGATGGTTGGATGGATGGTTGGATGGATGGCTGGATGGATGGTTGGATGGATGGTTGGATGGATGGTTGGATGGATGGTTGGATGGATGGTTGGATGGATGGTTGGATGGATGGTTGGATGGATGGTTGGATGGATGGTTGGATGGATGGTTGGATGGATGGTTGGATGGATGGTTGGATGGATGGTTGGATGGATGGTTGGATGGATGGTTGGATGGATGGTTGGATGGATGGTTGGATGGATGGTTGGATGGATGGTTGGATGGATGGTTGGATGGATGGTTGGATGGATGGTTGGATGGATGGTTGGATGGATGGTTGGATGGATGGTTGGATGGATGGTTGGATGGATGGTTGGATGGATGGTTGGATGGATGGTTGGATGGATGGTTGGATGGATGGTTGGATGGATGGTTGGATGGATGGTTGGATGGATGGTTGGATGGATGGTTGGATGGATGGTTGGATGGATGGTTGGATTGATGGTTGGATAGATGGTTGGATGGAAGGTTGGATGGATGGTTGGATGGATGGTTGGATGGATGGTTGGATGGATGGTTGGATGAATGGTGGGATGGATAATTGGATGGATGGTTGGATGGATAGTTGGATGGATGGTTGGATGTATGGTTGGATGTATGGTTGGATGTATGGTTGGATGGATGGTTGGATGGATGGTTGGATGGATGGTTGGATGGATGGTTGGATGGATGGTTGGATGGATGGTTGGATGGATGGTTGGATGGATGGTTGGATGGATGGTTGGATGGATGGTTGGATGGATGGTTGGATGGATGGTTGGATGGATGGTTGGATGGATGGTTGGATGGATGGTTGGATGGATGGTTGGATGGATGGTTGGATGGATGGTTGGATGGATGGTTGGATGGATGGTTGGATGGATGGTTGGATGGATGGTTGGATGGATGGTTGGATGGATGGTTGGATGGATGGCTGGATGGATGGTTGGATGGATGGTTGGATGGATGGTTGGATGGATGGTTGGATGGATGGTTGGATGGATGGTTGGATGGATGGTTGGATGGATGGTTGGATGGATGGTTGGATGGATGGTTGGATGGATGGTTGGATGGATGGTTGGATGGATGGTTGGATGGATGGTTGGATGGATGGTTGGATGGATGGTTGGATGGATGGTTGGATGGATGGTTGGATGGATGGTTGGATGGATGGTTGGATGGATGGTTGGATGGATGGTTGGATGGATGGTTGGATGGATGGTTGGATGGATGGTTGGATGGATGGTTGGATGGATGGTTGGATGGATGGTTGGATGGATGGTTGGATGGATGGTTGGATGGATGGTTGGATGGATGGTTGGATTGATGGTTGGATAGATGGTTGGATGGAAGGTTGGATGGATGGTTGGATGGATGGTTGGATGGATGGTTGGATGAATGGTGGGATGGATAATTGGATGGATGGTTGGATGGATAGTTGGATGGATGGTTGGATGTATGGTTGGATGTATGGTTGGATGTATGGTTGGATGTATGGTTGGATGTATGGTTGGATGTATGGTTGGATGTATGGTTGGATGTATGGTTGGATGTATGGTTGGATGTATGGTTGGATGTATGGTTGGATGTATGGTTGGATGTATGGTTGGATGTATGGTTGGATGTATGGTTGGATGTATGGTTGGATGTATGGTTGGATGTATGGTTGGATGTATGGTTGGATGTATGGTTGGATGTATGGTTGGATGTATGGTTGGATGTATGGTTGGATGTATGGTTGGATGTATGGTTGGATGTATGGTTGGATGTATGGTTGGATGTATGGTTGGATGTATGGTTGGATGTATGGTTGGATGTATGGTTGGATGTATGGTTGGATGGATGGTTGGATGGATGGTTGGATGGATGGTTGGATGGATGGTTGGATGGATGGTTGGATGGATGGTTGGATGGATGGTTGGATGGATGGTTGGATGGATGGTTGGATGGATGGTTGGATGGATGGTTGGATGGATGGTTGGATGTATGGTTGGATTTATGGTTGGATGTATGGTTGGATGTATGGTTGGATGTATGGTTGGATGTATGGTTGGATGTATGGTTGGATGTATGGTTGGATGTATGGTTGGATGTATGGTTGGATGTATGGTTGGATGTATGGTTGGATGGATGGTTGGATGGATGGTTGGATGGATGGTTGGATGGATGGTTGGATGGATGGTTGGATGGATGGTTGGATGCATTGTTGGATGTATTGTGGATGCCATGTTGGATGCATTGTTGGATGCATCGTTGGATGGATTGTTGGATGCATTGTTGGAATCATTGTTGGATGCATTGTTGGATGTCTTGTTGGATGCATTGTTGGATGCATTGTTGGATGCATTGTTGGATGCATTGTTGGATGCATTGTTGGATGCATTGTTGGATGCATTGTCGGATGCATTGTTGGATGCATTGTTGGATGCATTGTTGGATGCATTGTTGGATGCATTGTTTGATGCATTGTTGGATGCATTGTTGGATGCATTGTTGGATGCATTGTTGGATGCATTGTTGGATGCATTGTTGGATGCATTGTTGGATGCATTGTTGGATGCATTGTTGGATGCATTGTTGGATGCATTGTTGGATGCATTGTTGGATGCATTGTTGGATGCATTGTTGGATGCATTGTTGGATGCATTGTTGGATGCATTGTTGGATGCATTGTTGGATGCATTGTTGGATGCATTGTTGGATGCATTGTTGGATGTCTTGTTGGATGCCTTGTTGGATGCATTGTTGGATTCATTGTTTTATGCCTTGTTTGTTGCATTGTTGGATGCATTGTTTGATGCATTTTTGGATGAATTTTCTGATGCATTGTCGGATGCATTGTCGGATGCATTGTTTGATGCATTGTTGGATGCCTTTTTTAAAGCATTGTCGGCTGAATTGTTTGATGCATTATTGGATGCATTGTTTGATGCATTTTTGGATGCATTTTTGATGCATTGTCGGATGCATTGTTTGATGCATTGTTGGATGCATTTTTTAATGCATTGTCGGATGCATGAGTGTTCTGATTAAAAAAAAAGCAGTTTTCAGATTTTTCGAATTTTTCTTTTCAAATTGATATTGTAAACCTTTATCAATTTCTTATCTGCATACTTTGACTCATCTCAGTTATTTGGAGGCAAGTACTAAGGGGGGACGTTTCTGAATGAAAAAAGTGAATTTGAGGCTTGAATATCTGAATGGGATAAGGGTGTTTGGGAAAAAAACTGATCGATTGAATTGATTGTTTATTCATGATTTGTTTTGAGTCAGAAATCTTAGTAAGAATAACTGAAAGACGATAGAGCATCTATGTTATCTATGTTAGCATTTTCAATAGTATGATTATTCCAGTAGGTTATCGTAAGAGAATATCCGAGTAAAATTGCATAATAATTATTATTCTTTGTATATTTTACAATTCCTTCGTTATGAAAATTCTGACTTTTCGTCAGCCAAAGAGTGGGTTAACTGGATCATATTTCGTTTAAAAAGTTAGCGTCAGATCATTTTTCTCTTATAGGAAGATTTATGTTAATTCGGCATCATTCTCCATGTATCACATTTCATGAGATAGAATTTTTGATAATTTTATTTTCTAAATCTTTCGAAATGAAACCCTCTATGATTTCATGACATGAAATGTTTATTTTAATTCTGAAGGATTTCATGTTGGTGGTAAATCTTGAATTATAATGAAATTAATAGTAAAAAAACTTTGATTGAGAAAGCTCACTTACAGAAAATGGTTTTAAAAATTTGCAACAAACTCTTACCAACAAGAACAACTACAATCTTATCAACAAAATCGTGAACTCAGAAAAAAACGAAAAATCTCACACAAAAGTTGGAAAACTTTTTCAACAAAAATTCAAAAAAATTTTTCCTCAAAAGTCAAAAACGTTAGTTCAGTTAAGGTAAATAGTGTTGTTTTAATGAAGATTTACAAGCGACAGGGTGTTTGTGTTGCAGAAGCCGCTGTTCAACAATCTTTTTACTGTTTTTGATATTTTTAAGTTTTTTTTTAAATTGAATTTTTTTTTAATTAATTATCTTTCACTATTAGTTTTTTTAGTTTGATGTCGTTATTCTTCCATTTTATTATTATTATATATTTTTCTAACTTTGTTGCTTATATTTTTCGATTATATGAACTTTTTAATAATTTTTTTGTTTTCATTGATTGTCGTCTACTGACTTCCGGTAAATTGTTCC
>OX387253.1:1135670-1143170 GCA_947562095.1 Branchellion lobata
GGACAAAGTAGATAATACAAGTTTTGTTTTTTTCAAAACAAGCCTCTCATTGAGGGTTTTGCTTTACTTATTTATTCAAAGGTCCGGACTTGTTTGCATTTTTATGAATTTTCAAAAAAGCTTTTTTAACCATTTACCGACGATCAAAGAGAAATCCATGAATGAAATTTTAATTTTTACTTTCAAAAAACAAAAAAACGTTATTTAAAAGTTTTATTATTTGTATTTTTATTATCGTTATTGTTATTAAATTGTTGTTTTGAATAATTTAATTTCCAAATCGAAAAAATGTTTTTGAACTTAAAAAGGCGTTCATAATAAATTGCGTGTGAAAAGTAAAAAGTGGAAAGTTCTGAATCAAATTGATGCACCATAACACGCCCAAAAAGTTGCATAACGTGATTTATCTCTATAAACAACTCTTTTTATGATAATAAAAGTAATCACTAATGTTTTTAAAAAATATTAATAAACAAAAATTGTTTTGATTTGTGTTTCACATGTACACATAAAAACATTCATATAGACGAGTTTCTGTCACATATGCAACAAAATTTTGTTTGAAACTGGAAAAAGATTCAAAAAAATAAAATAAACACAAAAGAAGTCAAAAATATTTAACAATAAATATTTGATCAACTGAAAGTTAAATGAAAAGTTGACCTCATTGAAAGATAAAAATTAATTTTTCAAAAACTAATTAACATAATTTAATCATTGTCTCCAGCCGTTGTAAGAGATTCTTGTTTTTTTATTTATTTGTTTATAATCTTTTCTGAAGTCTTATTTCAATTTTTTTTTTTTTTTTCAAAATTAATTTTTCGAATTATTAAAAAAATATAAAGAAAATTTCGATCTTAGAAAAAAAAATTTTCAATAAAAAAAATGAAAAAGGAAAACTTGTTCAGAAAAATTTGAAAAAACAGACATGAAAATAATTGGATTTACTAACTATTAAAAAAATCAGAATAAAATTTACTTCAATTGGACTGCAAAGTCAAAATAGTTCGGAATATATTTTTATATACATTACAATACACAAACAAAAAAGGTGCAGAAGAAAATAAGTTTTGCCTCTCACTGAAGGTCCTCTGATTTACTGCTGAGTCTGTCTTCCATTACTTCCTCAAGGGTTGGTTTATTTTTTTTTGTTTTTTCCGCTTTTATTCCTAACTTTTTGTCACTTTTTGGAATTATTTTAATTTTTCAAAACGAAAATTTAAAGTTTGGAAAATAAATTTGACTGATATTTGTCACTCATTCATTCATTCGTTAATTGTGAATACGAGGAAAGTTGAATATGATGTTTTTTTAAAAATTCCATTTGAAATAATAATTATACCTTACTTCTCTGTTCGAAAAAATAATTAGCTAAGAAGATAATTTTGTATCAACATTAAAAAAGACGACGCATACATTCATTGAATGTATTTGTTAAAATATCTCATGTGTCTTCTTCTTCTTTTATTCAGAGTTGCACAACCTCTTCTTTCCTGCGAATCATTATTTTCCTCTTCTACCCGTTTTCTTACTTCACAACAATATGTTATTCCACCCATATGGTTAACTTACCTCATTTTTGACCAACTTTAGTTCACTAGTGCTCCCTTTCTCACATACGTTTTGTAACTTTAGACACACATCTTTCCTTTTTTTATTTTTTTTTTCGAATGTTTATCTCTTTTTTTGAATTTTATCTCTTTTTTTGAATTTTATCTCTTTTTTTCGAGTTTTTTTTTTCTTTTTTTTCCATCGTCTCTGATTTTTTTTTCTTTCCTTCCTTTTTCTCTTTTTTCATTCCCATATGTGTTCTTCTTAATCTTCCTCAAATTATCTTTTTTCCACATCTTCTTCATCCTTTTCATTCTCTTCATCTTCATTCTTCTCATTTTTTTAATTTTGCTCATGACAATCTCCCTGTTGTCACGAACAGCAGCCGTACATCTGATGCAAAAACCTCCGATTCAACATCGCCATCCCAACAAAAGCCTATCTCTCTGATTTATCGCTTCATTTCCCTCCTCTCACTCCAGATTCTGCAATTTCCGTTTTCATACGTTTGCGTTTCGAGTTTTCTCTCCAATTTTTTCAACTGAATGTTACACACACTTTTTATTTTTTCATTATATGGTAATATAAGAAACCTTATGAAAATATTTTATTTTACGAATTTCGTTAGACATTTTAATTTTTTTTTGAAACTATGATTTGAACTTCTAATATAGAAATATGTGACAATCATTAAGCTCGTTTTCTTCGAATAAGGATTTTTGAACGTTGCAATGATTGACTTTGGTCAAAATTTAATTCTACACGTTTTCAATTCAAAATATCTTAAAGTAACGAAAAGTGTGATGAGCCATATGTTGAAAAAATATTCATTCTCTAGAAACACCACCAGGATTTTAAATATATGCATTCAAACACACAAACACTTTTACGAACGCAAAAACACGTACACAGACACAACCACAGGAACCCATACGAAGACACAAACTCAGGAAAACAAAGACGAAGGCACATACATTCACAGATATGTTCAGGCACCCAATGCCCCATCAATCTTCCAGCTCTCTGAAGACTCTTTTTGTATATAGTCTGTACTTCGGAATCCAAAAAGAAAAAATAAAAAAAAACGCAAAACTATTGCAGAAATGAAAAAAAAAACAACATGCAGACGGAAAATGAAAATATTTGCTTTAAATGCGAATATTGCTGGCAATTGCTGTAAGTGAGTTTCCAAATATTGCAGGAAAATATTTTTTTCTTTTTCTACCCTCATTGTTTTTATACTATAGAAACGAAAAAAAAGCATTATGCGAACTAATGTTAAAAAATTCATCACAAATTGAAAAGTATCGCATAAAGTTAAATTTTAAAAGTTGAATTTCCAGAAAAATTTTAATTTATTAATCTGTAATTAATAATATATTATTTATTCTCTATTTTAATCAACAATGGCTGTCATGTTGAAGGTATGGTGACCTTTTCAATCCAATGTATGATACGATAAATTTAATAAACAATTAATCCTTCAAATTTTTAATGAAACCACTTTGTCTCTCAATCTTCCCATATATTTTCTAAGACATCTTCATATTTAGTGCTTTATTTTTCATTGGTATATACAAAACAATACAATACAAACACGAATATTTTTATAGTGGTATTAACCCCGTAGAGTTTCGAGGCCACTCAAAACGTCTCATTATAAAAACTATTGTGGAAAGTTTAAAAAGAGTTTAAATAAGTAAATAAAATGAAAAAAAAATCATTTTTAAAAAGAAGAAAAGTATTAATATTATGATGAAGGGAATGATTTATTGAATATGTAAGTCTTCAGAGATCGACAAAATGATTTTGTTGAACTTGAAAATTTTAAGCTGTTAGGCAGGTTGTTCCAAAATTTAGATCCGCTGACGTTGAACTTTCTTACTCCCAATGATTTAGGCTTGTGCTCGTTGGAACAACATTCTTTGACTTAGCCCATTTCAATCTTTGGGTTTAGGCAGACTAGCAACTGGATCTAGGTCACATGTCAGATACGCAGGACCCTCGTAGGAAAAATATTTGTACATCTGCAGAGCAAATTTATATTCACTTCTTTCTTCAATTTTCAGCCAGTGAAACTCTTTGAGTGCAGGAGTAAAGTGATCCTATTTTCTTACTCCTGTAATGAGCCTGGCTGTTGTATTGATTATGGTATATGTAAATTTATAGTGTGTTTCATTCATTCTTCCATCGCTTTCGCAATTTACTTCCCCTTCAGAGTCCTTTCTATGGCCACAATTATTTATTTTTAAGTTTCCATAATATCAACCATAGACATCTCACGTGAGAGACATCACACTGAGACAAACATCGAACTCCCAAGCCCCCAAAGGTCACTCCTACAAACATTAACTCAAACTCGCAAAAACAGCCAAGTGAATAAACAAAACCATCAAACAAACCCACACAAACAACCAGAAAAACTCACACAAACAACCAGAAAAACTCACACAAACATTAAGAAAGCTTACAAAAACATCGGGAAAGCTTAAACAAACATCCAAACAAACACACATAACCATTCAAAAAAACACACACAAACATCCAAACAATCACACACAACCATTCAAACACACACATACAAACATCCGAACAAACACACACAAAAATCCAAACAAAGACACACAAACCTCCAAAAAAATCACAAACAACAAGTCAAATAACCACACATAGCCAGTTAAAAGAACTACATGGGCCATTCAACCGACCTCCCGCAAACATTCAGACGGACTCCCACAATACTTTAGAGAAACTCCTGCATACACAGAAGCATTCAAGGTGGCTAAAGTGTTATAATTAAAACATGAAGCAATATGATGACAAAGCAATAACAATGAAGAGCATTAACATAGAAGAATCTGGAGGTATGAGGCTCTGACAAGCAGTAATGAATTCATATGTGATTGACACTTTCCAACAAACCCATTCATCACAGAACGACAATAAATTGATATTAAAATTAACTCTTTTAATTTGCGCTATATAAAGTGTTGATTAGAAGCGTTGGGAGACGTATTGTGTTGTTTAATTTTTATAAAACTGATAATATAAGAAATAGACAAACACAAGTACAAACTTGCTTACTCACACGCACACACATATACAGATACGCATGCAGACACACTCACACACACACACACACACACACACACACACACACACACACACACACACACACACCCACACACACACACACACACACACACACACAAAAACACACAAACACACACAGAGACACACACAAATACACACGAGCACACACAAAACACACACATACAAACACACACACCCACACACAAAAACACCCACACACAAAAACACACACAAACAACCACAAACACACACACACAAAAACACACAAAAACACACACAAACATACACACACACACACACACACACACACACACACACACACACACACACACACACACACACACAAACAAACACACACACACACACACAAACAAACACACACAAACACACACAAACACACACACACACACACACACACACACACACACACACACACACACACACACACACACACACACACACAGACACACACACAAACATACACACACACACACAAACACACACACACACACACACACACACAAACACACACATACACACACACACACACACACACACACACACACACACACACACACACACACACACACACACACACACACACACACACACACACACACACACACACACACACACACACACACACACACACATACACACACACACACACACACACACACACACACACACACACACACACACACACACACACACACACACACACACAATGCAACAACCACATGCAAAAAATGCAACGAACAGATGCACGGTGTACTGAAATACTCTTAGTACTGAAGGCAATAAATTTAAAATAAATAAACATTTTTATTATGGAAAATAACTATTATAATTGTATAATCACTAATATATAGCAGAAAATAATAAGATTTATTAGTATTATGAAGCAGCATGAAATCTATAAATATAAATTTGGAAAAAGAAAAATGCTAGAACTGCTAGAAAGCAAAAAAAAGAAAAAAATTAATATGGAAAATAATATAAAAACAACAACCAAGAAAAATGTTCTGAAGGTTGCATCTCAGGAACACAACAAACCAATCGACAAAAGCTTAAAGTGCCTTTCATGCTTTCCATGACGGGAATAAGTTCATGGTGTGAACCACTAATCTTTATTCCTGCGACTGCTTTCAATCATAATTACGAGGAATATAATAAAATTAAAATTATAAGATTAAATAAGTGTTTCAATGATTTTAACTTCAAATATAACAAAATAGAATCATATCGCTTCATAAATAACATCATTTAAACTGCCGAATTTAATAATATCAAGCCTAATTTAAATTATGAACTTCAAACCTCATTATTCATCTCTGCCGTACGAAAGGCTTGGTGGAGGCTGCATCGATAGCTGCAATGGAGGTGACGAAAGTATTCAATTATCACACGAGTCTCGTCTAATTAGGGGAGGGTCGATGGAGTAACTTGGTAAATTGATCTATTAAGCACCTACCTAACCTCATTATTATATAATTATATGAACATTTTGAGTAAATAAATTGAAAAATTAATTTTAAAATATTTTAATTAGGTAAATTATTTATCAACTGAGAAGCGAATTCGCTAATCAAGCAGGTTTTTTGATGAATTAAATGCAAAACTAAGCTTGCACACAGTCGAATTAGGAAGGCTATAGTTCTGCAGAAGTATAATGGAGTAGCATGTTATGGAGGCATTAAAATTCATAACACAACCTGCATCCATCAATCATATTATCTCGTTCGTAGGCAATTTCGAGGGCTGGATAGATTTTATTAAATCATTCAACGCTACTGTTTTGTTGCTTCTTTCTCGGAAAGATGCCTGCGTGAGTGGTTGTCGGCAACCAGTAGCAGGCTTTGTAACTGTTACTGCTGTTGGTTAGTGTTACTGCTGTTTGTTAGTGTTACTGCTGTTTGTTAGTGTTACTGCTGTTTGTTAGGGTTACTGCTGTTTGTTAGTGTTACTGCTGTTTGTTAGTGTTACTGCTGTTTGTTAGTGTTACTGCTGTTGGTCAGTGTTACTGCTGTTTGTTAGTGTTACTGCTGTTTGTTAGTGTTACTGCTGTTTGTTAGTGTGACTGCTGTTAGTTTTATCCTTGTTTATTAGTGTTAAATCTGTTTGTTAGTGTTAATAGCGTTTGTAAGTGTTACCTCTGTTTTTTAGTGTTATCTATGTTTTTTAGTTTTATCTATGTTTGTTAGTGTTATCTATGTTTCTTAGTTTTGTCTATGTTTGTTAGTGTTATCTATGTTTGTAAGTGTTATCTATGTTTGTTAGTGTTACCTCTGTTTGTAAGAGTTATCTATGTTTGTTAGTGTTATCTATGTTTGTTAGTCTTAACTATGTTTGTTAGTGTTATCTATGTTTGTTAGTGTTATCTATGTTTGTAAAGGTTATCTATGTTTTTTAGTGTTATCTATGTTTGTAAGTGTTATCTATGTTTTTTAGTGTTATCTATGTTTGTAAGTGTTATCTATGTTTGTTAGTGTTATCTATGTTTGTTAGTGTTATCTATGTTTTTTAGTGTTATCTATGTTTGTAAGTGTTATCTATGTTTGTAAGTGTTATCTATGTTTGTAAGTGTTATCTATGTTTGTAAGTGTTATCTATGTTTGTTAGTGTTATCTATGTTTGTTAGTGTTATCTATGTTTGTTATTGTTATCTATGTTTGTTAGTGTTATCTATGTTTGTTAGTGTTATCTATGTTTGTAAGTGTTATCTATGTTTGTTAGTGTTATCTATGTTTGTTAGTGTTATCTATGTTTTTTAGTGTTATCTATGTTTGTAAGTGTTATCTATGTTTGTAAGTGTTATCTATGTTTGTAAGTGTTATCTATGTTTGTAAGTGTTAT
>OX387253.1:1148170-1250670 GCA_947562095.1 Branchellion lobata
AATAAAAGTTCAAAAACGACCACGCTGAAATAAAAAAAACTTCAAATGTTCGCCTACTGAAGTTCTTGAGAATCTGTCTTTTAATTCTTGTGAAGGAATGAAAAGTGGAGAAGATGTAAGAGAGGAAAAAGAGTTCTGTGTGGGTGGATACTCAGAAGGGTGGGCAGTGAAAGTGGATGAAATTTTATATGCGAGGATTTCAAAAAAGAACGGAAGGATTGAAGTATTGAATGGAGTTATAAAGAAGTAGCTATATTTTTATGTAAACATTTAAAAAACTTATTTCAAAGTTTAAATTAGTTGAATTCTGTTGGGATGGAAGAAAAAGTGACATGATGAGGTGGATTGGATTTAAGGGGGTATTTGCTGAATGTAGTTGAGGCAAATGGATGGTGGATTATGATCAACTGTTGATGCACGAAGAAGCACGAGAAGAAGATGCTTGGAGGAATTGTATGCCAAGGCTGATGGTGGAATGACGTGCAAAAGCTCAAAATGTGTCAAGTAAAAAGTTGAAACATTTTTGGAAACAATTTGCCAACACAAAACTCTAATTGGTGGAAGATATGCTGAAAACATTATATTAAGGTTGAAAAATTAGTTATTATGGATTCAGTTTGTTTTTAAATTTGGACTATAATGATAAAATTTGAGATCAAGAGACAAAATGGAAGACTTATGCAAAAAATTGGTTTGAACAATAAAATAATTAGTAAAAAAAACGAGGAAAAAACAGGTGAAAAAAAAATACGCGGGAGTAAGAAACATTGCAATCAGCCGCCCCATCCCTGGCCACTAGAGCCTGCATAATCAGGAAAAATGACCCCAGAACTTTCGGTCGCGTGCTTACTAAAGGAGTAATGGAAAAATAAGATGGCCCTACTGCAAATAGCTTTTTAGATTTTTGTTGGTTTTTTTCTTAACTTTTTATTTGGAGTTTCTATCGTATTTATTTGAATTTTTTCGACTTATTATTTTATTTTTTTCCATCTTGGAAGTAGAATCGGGTGCTGCTGTTCCATCCCCCTAAGTGGACTTAACGATTATTTGTGAAACAATTTTGTGCTTCTAAATGAAATAAAGAAAAGTTAGGGAAAATAGAATTTTTATTTTACTTTTTGTTTTGATAGCGATTTCCATTTCTCCAACTTTGCAAAACTCCCCTACTTTTTTATCGTGTTTTTTTTTGCGCGCAAAATTTGCTGTAAGAAGCTTTAATCGCCACGTTGTTAGTCGCTGGTGAAAATTTTCAATTATTAACAGCTTCTCTGATGAAAATTTATTCCGCAACTAAGCCGGCTGGAGGCAAACAATTGATTAAAAATGTAAAGGAAAGGCATCGTGAGCTCTTTGAGAAGGAAAAAATGTAAAAGATTTCTTAGACTTGCAAAAAGTAATTAGATTACAAATGAAAAAAAAAATTAATTTAGAAAATTCCTTCCAATTGAAATTCACGCAGAAGTAAAGGCGTTTTTGTAAAGGCGACATTCGGAAGAAAGGCAAAAGGAAAGCGCCAGTATTTAAGGTGATTGCTTTGGTAAATTGAAAAAGGCCCAATAGATGCAAAGATGCCAAGCAGAAAATATGGAAAGGCCTTCCAATAAATCAACTTTAACGGCCTTTGGTGGCATAAGTGATGAAAAATTGAAAATTAAAAAAAGTTAAATTTTAAATATTGCTTTCGCATTCATTCCACGTCTTCATTTTTCTAGCACTTATCTTTTTCACCTTTTCTTACATCTCTTGCATCTTCTTTTCATGGATTCATTAATTCAGTTTCATCATTTTATGCTCTTGTTGTAGGTAAGAATTGAATATTAAACAAACAGCTTAAAAGAAAGAAACAAATCCGCAAAAAAAGTAGAAATAGTTCAATTGAACAATGCAATGAGAATATATTCAAAAATGAAAAAAAAATTATTCTTTTCAAAGTAAAAAAGCAAAAGAAATGAAAGTTTTTTGAAAACAAAGTTAAAAAAAAGAAAAAAACAAGTAAATAGCTCTCATAACTCAAGGCACAAAGACATTGAAAACGTGCTGTCTTCAAATTATGCATGGCTTGGTGGGTAAATTGTGAAAAAAACATAAAATGAAGAGGAGGGTAATTGTGGAAAAGCTGGGAAAAGGTTGGAGAAGAATGTGGAGAATATGTTAGTGTGTCATATTTCAATGTTATAGTTCAATTACATAAGCAAAAACAATAAAATTAAGCTTGGGATTCTGTTTTAGTGATTTTAAGTTGAAAAAAACAAAAAAAGAAACTGAAGAGTTGTTTTTTTCTACTTCACTTTACTAAATACAGGTTTATTTGAAAAAAATGAAAAAAAACTTGAATTTTTTTTAATTTAGATTCTGCTTCCTTTTTCAACAACAAAAAAATGGGAAAAATCATTATAAACGAGCAAAAAAACAAAAAAAAAACGATAACAACATAATTATAGCCAATAAAAACAATAAAAACGACAAATTATCGTCACCAGCAACGAAAACATAAGTTAGAACAAAAATGTTTTCAACAACAAAAAAAAGAAGCAAAATGGGATGAAATAAAAAAAAATTGAATAGAGTGGGGAGCAAAACAATACAAATAAGTAACGATTTAAAAAAAGTTGAAAAAACGAAGTAAATTGAATTCAAAAAACATAGAAAAAAGGTGAAAAACTATATAAAACTATGAAATAATGAAAACAAAACATAAATAGACACAATTATAGAAGCATAAATAAGAAAAGTCCTATACAACTTATGAAAAGACTAGAAGGATAATGTTGACATAATCAAAGATAAAAAAACAACACAACAATATATCAATGAGAAAAACAAAAGATAGAAAAAAAAAACCAAACTTACTCAAAATATTCCGAACAAAAACAGAAAAGAAAACATTATCTAGAAAAAAACACAGGGAAGAAAAAACAATAAAAACACAAAAAAAAACAATAAAAAGCAATAAAAACACAAAAAAAAACAATAACAACCCAAAAGAAAACAATAAAAACACAAAAAAAACAATAACAACCCAAAAGAAAACAATAAAAACACAAAAAAAAACAATAAAAACAAAAACAACGACAACATTCTATTCTTTATTCTCGGCACGTTTATTCGATGAATTATTTTGTTTGAACAAAACCCCTGCAGATCCGTTCTAGCTAGAACAACAACAAAAGTGAAATGAGAAAAAAATGAAAAAAATGAAAAAAATGTAAAAAAAGTTTTATTTTGATTGACTGGAACAAGATTGATAGAGTACTCATCGAACCAACCACACTTTATGAAATATATACAATATTTTTTAATTCTTTATCTGAATGTTGTTAGTTTATGAGGGATAACATGTAGTGGACGAGTTCTCATTTGGTTAAACAATTTGAATCAGTATGAAATTTCGGGAAAAGTATCCAATTTTGCTTGCAACTATCTATTTCAAAAGAATTCGTGATCAAGTCTGCCACACTCCAGCACAATGCCACAAACCTCCTAAGGAGCAATTTGGACAGTTGAAAGAAGAAAGGAAAACAGCTGAAAAAAACAATAAAAAAAAGTTTGTATCGGTGAAAGAACAAAATAAAGGGTAGACATTCTCAAAACGAAAATTGAAATATAAAAAAAAATAAGAGAAATAAATAAAAATAATATTTTTTCAAAACATGAAAAAAAGTTGGAAAAAACCAATATTTTAACGAGAAGTCTGTTGATTTATGTTGAATTTATGCTAAGAGTATTAGTTCAGATAAATCTCATGACCATACGTGCATATAAATGTATATATACACATACATATACGAATAAACTGAAAGAAAGAAAGAAGAAGAGAAATTCTAAATCCAAGTTTGTTTTCAAATTATCGGAAAATAATTTGAAAAAAAACTGAGTAGTAACATGAGAACATATTGGTCTACATTAACTTTTGAGTGAACTGGACTGGAGAGAAGAGACTATAAAGATAGGCAAACTTAAACATTGGAAAGAAAAAACACACAAACACTCTCATAAGAAATCTTAAATGTACAAACAGTCTGATTTGAGTCCAACACTGTTTCTCTGTTCATTCAAGTACGAACCAAAAGAAGGGTGAACATTTATACAGTTGGAACTACAGATAGTCTGAAAGACAGATACAAAAACATGGTGAACCAAACATAAGAATATAAAAACAGAGATTAAAACACAAAAACAATGAAACCAAGGAAAAAAAAACACAAAAACAATGAAACCAAGGAAAAAAAAACACAAAAACAATGAAACCAAGGAAAAAACAACACATACACAGTCTTCGGCCCAAAAATTCCATGATTCCAACGAGGCTTAACTTTTAAACCTCAGAAACAAATACTTTGAACTCCCCCAAAAACATCGAAATTCTCTTCCAAATACTTAAAAAAACAAGTTCTAGATCGAACTTTCAAAAGTGAAACACACAAACACATACATACACATGCAAACGCACACACACTCATACATACACCCAAACACTCACACGTACATAGACAAAATAATTTATCACTCCTGCAACCAAGGGGTCTTGGTTGAGATTTTTTTTCATCGGGACATTGTTGATGTACGTTTATGAAAAATTTTTGCTTCGCTACATTCGTGTGTTTAGGCGTCTGTTATTGCTACATTTTTCTTCTGTTTCTTCAGCTATTTTCAAATATCATTTTTTTCTGTTTTTCTCTCCACATCGCTTCAACTAGGCAATTTTTTTGTTACATCAAGCGAACCACCCGTCTTCTTTTTCCATTTTTTCGCATTTAATGAAATTTTTGGGCGTCTTTTATTTTCTTGACTTTTCATGTTCATTTCCAAAACACCATTGTTTATTTTCATCACATACTAAAAAACATTTCTGAAAAAATTTTCATTTTAAAATTTCAAATGATAAACCAGCTTTTGTTGTGTTGAAGCGTTGTCATAATAGTTGTGAACCATGCTTGATTTACATTAGTTTGATAGTTGAAAAAAATGAAAAGTAAACTAGTATGAAGTGAAGAAACCAAGAGCTAAAAAAAAACATAAAAGTCAAAATAACAAAAAAATAAATCAAACTCCAATCCAGACTTTTACAACTCCCAGACAAAACACGTCACTCAGTATAGTATAAACCAGCGCTCAGTCTATTACAATGTCTACATTAAGGGTAAGTTTTGTTGAAAAAAAGTTTTTAATAAATGAGTAAATGAGTCCATAAGTGTGGGGAAATATTGCGTGCGACGTTGTTAAAGAAATAATGAAAAGTTATAAAAGAGATTCTCACACATATAAACTAATTCTATGACAAGCTATTTAGGCTGAATAATATTGCTGCTTTTGAGAATAACTAAACAAAAAAATGATCGTGCAGGTTTGATAACTTATACTGAAAAGCATGGACGATCGAATAGAAAATCATTAATCACGTGAACAAAACCAAGAAATCAATCAGACACGCTCCAACATCAAAGAATCTGTCACACATTCAATCGATTTGTTGCTACATTTTTTCCACATTAGACATCACTCTTTTGTCTCTATTGTTTATCAGTTTTCCTTATTTTGTTTTCTTCTATATTATTTTCATTTTTATTTTATTTAACCATAAATTTTTTTTTTCATTTTAGTTTTTATTTAATCATTTTTCCTTGCTCATCCTTGCTGATCGTGTAATAGACAACTTCAACTTTTCCACCTTGGTGTCGTTATCGCTCTTATCATTGCAACAATTCTCACCCCTCTTGAAAGCTACTTGGAATACACAGACTCTAAGTGAACAGAATTTTTCAAACCATCACGCAGTGTAATGAAGGAGAATGCAGACTCAACAACTTCTGGGTTGTATCTCATGCACCAATTACTTTCAAAATCACATACACACACCCATATATCATCAACTTCACGCCATCTCACATCCACACAATCTTTCATATGAGTGCATTCGCGCACGCACACACAATTATTCACACACACCACTCTACGCTCTATCAGTTAGGCATGATACTCTTAGGACCACACACACTATTCGAAGGCATACAAACACACATAACTAGACACAGACACACTTACACATACACACTCGAGGACACATTGGCACAAAAACTAAAAAAAATAGACTCACGAACTCACTCATATACATGGAGAAATTATATATGTTGATATTTAAACTTTAAAAGTTCAAGAAAAAATTGATAAAAAAAAGTTAATTATTGAAAACATGAAAAAGAAAAACAACAAATCGATTGAAAAACGATATTAAGAAAAAAAAACAAACAAAAAAATATTTGGAAAGTAAAAAACACGATGAAAGTATTTTGAATGAGCGATTAAAAAAATAAATGTGAAAAAACGGAAAAAATAAAAGGTGGATTTTGTTGATGGGGAACAGCAGAGACGCAATGATATGTGGTTGGAGGCCAGAGGCGGGCATAGGAGATTAACATCTCCACACCAGACAGCCAAGATTTAAACCCCCGGCGCGTTTGCTCTTTTTTTTATTTTGATTTTTTTACTTTTGTTTTTAAATTTTTTTTTCTCAACTTAATTTTTTTATTTTTGTATCTTTAAGTAGGTTGTTATTTTTTTTCACAAAGGAACTTTTTATCTTTCTTTTCTATATAACTTTTTTTGTGAGATTGTATCGGCAAAACTGCTTTATATTTTGGCTCAGGGGCAGCCCCTTTTCCCAAAGATTTCTCGGGAAAAAAGATTTTTATGTTTTAATCCACTTAAGCTTAACCTAGCATCGGATAAATCTCTTTTCTGCATCCTCTTAGAAAAAAGTTTATTTTGAAGACAATTTTCATAGATAAAGTTGTTCGAAAAAACAAATTTTTAAAATTTTCACTTTGTCTCTTTTTAAAGATAACTGCAAAACTCATTAAAAATATAGTTTCAGAAAAAATACAAAAATATATGCATATAAAGCTTCAAAAGGAAAATTTTCATCAGCTGCCAAATCGGGAGTAAGTCCTTTATATCCTTTCTTTTCATCTTCAAATCCAATCTTTTATCCTGCCATAATTTCAAATCCAATCTTGTCTCTTATCTATTCGTATTAAAGTCTCTCCCCTAATGACGCAAACTGATCGAAAGCAACTCAAGACTGTTCTCCCATCTGTCAGCATGGTTAAGTGTAATATAAACAAGATAAACAAAATTTCATCTTCATTTAAGCATTAAATTCTCAATTGATTATTTGCCAAGAAAGATTCTGGTGGTTTTATTTTAACAAAACTTTATGCCTCTCATTATTCAATTCGTTTCCATACGCCACTTTCAAACCAATAATAACCCTTCCTCCCACGATCCTATCAAACCCTTCTTTTGTGAAGCAAACCCGAATGAACATCATGTAAGCCCCATCACTAACCAATATAACAAAACCAAACATAAAAAATAATTTTTTCCTTCTGAAATTAGTCTCAAGAAAATAAGATTTCAACTTTTTACCACTGTCACATTCTTTAAACTCACAAAACTCAGAATATCTCAAGAAGCGCTGAGAGGTTGTAAAAGGTTTTAATCACATATTCAATATGAACAATCCATTATACCATTAAAACACAATCGTTTTCTCCTTGAAACAACTTTTAAAATGTTTGCAAACTATTTTTCATTTCATGGAACTCCCAATAAATATTACTTCTCACCTAAACATGATATTTTCTATCAAGCATAACTCACTTTTTCCGTCTTTTTCCCTTTTCATTTTTTCCATAACACAAAACCATTTTTCACCAACCAATCCCTTTCAGTTAACGACCATTCTTATCAATCATTCCACTTTTTTAGTTTTTTTCTTTTAAAAAGAATTTTATTTTTGAGAAAAATTCCTTCTTATATCTTTCTGCTCTGTTGGAATCAAATTCGTCCAAGGATTTTCTCTTTTCTTTTTTTTAAGAAAAACAGTCCTGTTGGTTCAATTTTTTCAATCTTCAGGTTGTGTATATCAATGGATACACATTTATTTTGTATATTTTATTATTTTAAATGTAGAATAATTTATCAATTGACGTCTTAGAAAATGAATTTGAATGTTTATTTTCAGTTTGTTTTGTACACAAGTAGAAAATTCTAAAAATACACACATATGTGAACTCACACATACAAACACAAAAAAAACAGACACATATAACCACACACATACAAACACACACACACACACACACACACACACACACACACACACACACACACACACACACACATATCCCAACAAGAGACCGGCTCACATATCATTAGCTCTCATTCCTGGCTCTCATAATTGATCGCTACACTTCATAGCAGGGGCTCATTGTGTTGTCAAATGTCTCGCATTTGGGACATGTTGTAACTTTTAATCATTTTCTTATCTTTTCAACAACAATAAAGACATTATAACTTATTAAGTTGATGAATATCAATTGAAAAATCTTCTTTTTCAAACAATTCTTTTTAAATTTGATTTTCCCAATCAGTCACTTAATTTCATGAATATATATATTTTTTGATAAGATCCGCTACCCATTCAACTCTTGATTGACAGACAACTTTTCAGTCAAATGTCACATCGACACAAAGGTAACTACGTACTGTTAAGGAGGTGCTGAACTCGATGGAAGGAAGAGGCTCTATTGATGCATAAGACTGCTCAAGATAATATCAGCACTATAAAACATGACTATGAAAAGAGACCAATGATAATCTAAAAATACTCCAGTATTCTTATGAGATATTTTAAACTGAATTTCCATAAAGAGCTTTTTTTGTTTTTTTTTTCATTTTTATTCTTAGCTTCCACTTTCTCAGTTTTGTGGGATGTTTTTGTTGAATTCTTGTTTTTTCTTCTATAGACTTTTGCAGATACATTTAATTAGCCGATTTCTTGATGGTATTTATTGTCAGTCTTCAATAGTCTAGTAGAAGCTTTGTGAATAGCAGTTCGAAGGTCTTTCACTCTATTAATAAAAGATATTGGCAAATAAATAAAAACATTTTAAAAAAATATTTTTTTACTCTGAATAAATAAATTCAAAATAATATAATATGCTTATTGTAGTGGTATCAAATAGTTTTTCATGAATATTTCTCAATAAAATCATCTTAAATTTAATTCTCATTATCAAGAGTATATGGTAAATCAAAACATCTCATATAAAGTAAAAGTGCAGCCCTTTTAATGCATAGTGATCGAAAAGAAATCAATAGAATGATTATAAATAGGTGAGAAACATATCAACTCCGGCACCGTGCTACTTATATATATTAACATTCAATTCACATACTTAAGAAGTGGCGTATGTGGAACTATTCATTCACAGTCTGATCAGGGATTGCATAAGATTAATATCTTCCTCAGTTTAATTCTAAAAGTTGAAAATTTAATCAAAAAATAACCCTAACTTATTGAAATTTTTATTTGGTTTTGTCAAATGAAGAAGATATAATCTGTTCGATAGTGCTGAAGGTTAGACTTTAAATTGAATTTTAAGCTGAGCAACCAATTTATATAATACTACTAAGTTGTCGAAAATATTTTTAATTTGATTGAAAAATGCGTGCGATTATAATTATAAATTGATCATTGGATAAGAATTAAATTTTGTTGAATTTTCATTCATGGTTTTTTCAAAATTTTGAATTTTTACATTTTTTCAAACTTTCAAATTTTCACATTTTTTCAAACTTTCAAATTTTCATATTAATTAGATTTAATTTTTTTAAATTTAAGATTTCATCACTGAAATTCAAACTTTTTAAAAAAGATTTAGAGAATAAAAAATATGAACAACATCTTTGAAGAGAACATATTAATGTTTTTTTCGATATCATTTATTAAATAAATGTGAAAACAAAAACAAAAGTAATTTTTCAAAAATTAATCACTATTCATTTAATTGATTGGAACTTACTTTCCAACTATTTACAAAAAGTAGATTAAATGTGTGTGAAAGTCCAGCAAGTTAAGTTGCAAATTCAAGGCTGATGAGAATATCATTCTAAACTGAAGATTTAAGAGAAAAATTAATTTCTAAACTTTAAGTAAACTTAGATATATTCAAAAAAAATTTATTTCAAATTAAATCGAAATTCTTTCAAATTGTAATAAAAATAAAATCAAATTAAAACATTTTTTTGAAAAAAGTGGGCTGTCATAAATTGAACTCAAAGTTATTTCAAAATATTTCTTCTGAATCAAAATACACCAAAAAGAAAATCTAACAAAAAATAAAAATATATGAAAAAATAGGAAAAGTTGAAAAGTGAAAACACAAAAAAAGAGAAAAAAACTATTAAAAAAACAATTGAAAAATAAGTTTAAAATGTTTTTGTGATTTAATTGGAGAGACTATCCACTTGAGAGTAACTTATTGAAATTCTTCAAAATGCCACTATAACTCTCTAATAGATTCAGTCGAGAGATTGCCTGCTAATTTAATGTTATTATTTATTTCATTATTGCAAATAATTTCATTGTTGCCATCATTATTATTATTGCAATTTTCATCATTTTTGCGTTTATTCTTATTATTGCGAATGTTCTTTTTATTGAGATTATTCTTATTATTGAGATTATTCTTATTATTGAGATTATTCTTATTATTCAGGTTATTCTTATTATTCAGATTATTCTTATTATTCAGATTATTCTTATTTTTGCAATTATTATTATTTCTTTCAATAGTTTTTATTATTAATTCAATGGTTTAATTATTAATTCAATAGGTTTTATTATTATTTTAATAGGTTTTATTATTATTTTAATAGGTTTTATTATTATTTTAATAGGTTTTATATTATTTCGAAAGTTGTCATTATATTATTTCAAAAGTTGTTTTTATATATCTTATTTATTATACTCCTCTTAGATCATATCGTTTTTTTTAGTTCCCATTTTATATTTTCATACTCCTTCAAAGAGTTGTGACTCTATTTGAATTTTAATTTTTATATTTATCTTAATTTTTCGAATTATTCCACAGTAGCCAACTTCTTTTTCTTCTTTTTTATATTTTCGATAATGATTCTTTCTAGTTCAATGATATTTTAATAATAATTCTCAATACGTGAAAAGCTATTTAAGCTTTTTTATTCAAAAAGCTTTATTGTGCACATTCAAAGATAAAATTAAATTCAAGTTCAAGCTCGAATTGTCTAGCCTGGAAAAAAACATCGAAAAAGGAAATATGACTTTGAAATCAAAAACTTTGAATTACTGGCCTCGAAACTCCACGGGTTAATGCAACTCGTATTTGTATTGTATAGTAGCGCACAGAAAAATATATTTAAAAACTCATGGTATTGTTATTCTTCTTGCTATGCACAACATAGGTGAAGAGTAGAGAATTATGTTAATACTCGTGTGATAAGTTTGGCGTCCAAAAACCAGGACAGTTTGGAAGATTCTTTCAAAAGTAAAAAATTTAACTGTTTTTATCACGTCATACTTTTAAATTATAAAAAAACAAAACTTATTTTCAGTTTTTTAGAAAGTTTTTGAAAGTATGACCTTGTTATTAGGATATTGTTTGAAACCCAGTACTTTGTTACCATGTAACACACATTCAAATGTTTTATGAATGCTCAAATTCAAAATTAATCAAATAATTGTAATTTAAGATTGTGAACAAAGTTTTTTTTACTTTGCTGTTTTTCCCTCTATGAAGATTGTTTTTATCACGAATAATTGCTATTTAAAATAATTTATAATCTAAATCTGTACAAAATAGTTTTAACTTGACTTTCATCAATTTTTTACTTTTTTTCAAAATTATTATCTTAAAACTTGTATTTTGAAAGTCAACTCAGCAGGTTTGAATTTTAATAGTTTTTGAGATGGATAACATATCTTTAACATTTGTAAACCAATTCAAATAAAATAAATTAGGACGAAAATTTATAAGATTATATTAAATTTATAAATTTAAAATATAAGAGACGAAAATGTTTGAACAAAAAAATTAATTAGTAAGGTGAATACGAATATTTTTTTTATTTATATAAAAAAACGGCAAAAAAAAAACCTTCAAAAAGTTCAAAAACACATTCTTGCCCTATCAAACGTAACTCCCCTGTTTTATCTAAAAGTCTTTAATTCAAAAGATTTGTTGCAGCTATTTGCAATCGACATGGCTTTATGTTGTCTCAAGTTCCCAGTGAATTACAATTCTCAATGTTACAATGATCTAATGCCTCGTAAACTTCGAGTCTGTTTTTCGATAAAAGAAAAAACTTATGTTTTGAGGTTTTTTTTGTTTTCAATTTTTGTAATCCTTCAGAAAAAAATATTTTCAATATTACAGAAAAAACAGTATAAATCAGTCAAAATATCCAATTTTTCAAAAATTTAGTTTATAAAGTTTAAAAATAAAAAAGAATAATCATTGATAAACCAGAAGTCTTTTAATTGAAGAGAGAGATTTTTAAAATATCAAATTGAATAAAAATATAATTTAAAATTCTTATTCAAAAATTTAACAAAAAACAAAATTAACACTCTTTCTTTCTAGCTAATTTAAATACGATTGTATAAAATGAGAATTTGCATATAACTGCAGGGTTCCATCAGACTGTAACCACTGAATCACCTTTATGGATTCTCTAATTTAAATACCATCCTTTAAAATTCCCAGTCTTGATAGAACATCAGACGCCTTAGCTGCCTGCTTTGACACTTTAGAAATCATAATTATTGTCATTTATTTTTCAAAAAAGTTCAATCACCCTTCATGTTTTTCATTATTCAAATTGAGTTAAATTATGGAGCAAACATTAAAAAACTTCATATTTCATCTTTTTAGTAAAAGTTTATTTTTTCTTGTTTTTTCATTCCCAGACATTGAATTTTTTTTTTTTGAAACAAAATGTTCAATTCTTTAAATTTTTTTTCAATTTTCACTTTCAATTCAATGAGACAACGATTTATAATTCTGGACACAAACTTGACCGCATTAATGACCTACATTCGGGTCATTCTATTGCAGGCGCCCCAACATTATCACCCACCTTGGTAATTAGTATGTATAGCATTTGAAGGAAACAATTGATTTATCCTAATGTCCTTTGCCTTGTATTATAGTATAAGTTTTAAAAATTATTAAAACTGAAAATACTAAAATATCAAAGTCATGTAAGAAGTTTTAAAATTCACCGTCTCAATATAGGAGTAAAATAGAATTAAAAAAAAATGCAGTGTATTTCCTTCCAAACAAATCTTTTTTTATTTTCTTCTTTTTGCTTTCACGTCACAATGACGTAGGACCACTAATGCATTCTTCTTGTTTATTTAGATTATTACGTCATTCTCTGCAAATCCTTGTTTACAATCTTCAGGCTTTCCCAGAATGAATGAGTTTGCTCGAGCAAAACATTTTTCGTGGTTTTTTCATGAAAAAACTTTATAATTAAAAAATTTTTTTTCGTAAAACTCTTGTTATAACCTAAAATATTTTATGAAAAGGCTTGGTTTTTGGAAAATTTATCATATATTCTCATTACTTTGCTTTTAAACCAAAATAATTTAAATTTCGTATAACACAAAAAAAATTCCAATTTATTCAAGACAATGAGTTCGTGAATTGAGACCATCTTTGAACATTTCAAAAACTTTTCATCCACTCAACACGCTACAACAAACTAAGCACTCGTCCTCAAACGTTCACATCTAGACAATTAAATCCAACCTGCCATCCACCCATGAAACCAAAAAAACCGGGTAACCCAAACCGACCCAACCCCTCAGACATCTGCACCATAAATTTAATCAACCACACCACCTATATTATCCCACCAACTCCAGCCCAAAAACCAGCTCCACTATCCACTCGTATAACCAAATCAATTCTATCAACCATTCCACCCGAACATTTCCATCTTCCCCCACACACTCACTAACCGTTTCTCCATCCACCAACCATTCGAGCATCTTTTTTCTTCAACGAAATCGTGGTCACAGCTGTTCATCACACTCTCATGCTTCAGTGACGTCATTCCGAATAAACATTTTGCTTGCCTGGCCATTCATGATCAACTCCAATCATTCGTCTCTTCTTCTCGTTTGTCTTTCCAAGCATCTCTTGACGCCGTTTAAGTGCCAAAAAAATTTTTTTAAATTTTTGTTCTCAAGATTTTATGGAGTTTTATTTCGTTTTTTTTTTGCTGTCTTCTAAATATTTTGGTAACTTTTGAAAAAATATTCTTATTGACTGTTTTCTATTTTTTGAAAATTTATAACTAAAGAATGTCGTGTCATCATCTTGGTCTGCCCCAATAATTTTCTGAAATTACAAAATATTCAAAATTTTGAGCTTTTGCTTTGTTTTTCTAGATTTATTTTGAGACATAAAAAAGCAAGATTTTATTTTCTGAGCTGAAAAAAAAGAGATAAACATTCTTTATCATTTTTCACGCGGAAAAAAAGTTTATGAGCCTCATAATCAAAGACTTACGAAAATGAAAAAAAAGAAAAAAAAAGAAAAAGAAAAAGGACTCAAAACAAAATACATAATAAAACTTTCTCCTACCAGAGCTGTAGCGAAAATTATTTTTATAATAGAAATATACAAAATAAACGTGAAGATAGATAAAGGAAATGCTTGAATGAGGTAGAATAAAGAAGACACAAGAAAGGAAGATCAATCCAATACATCAGACTAACAAACACCGAAAAATCAGGATGGAACATTGGCAAAATAAAAAAAGAAAGTTAAAATATTCATTCTGAACAACAACTTAAATATCAAAATAGTGAAAAATAAACAAACGAAAAAACATTGAATGAAAATTTTTTTGAGTAAAACAGAAAAATGACATTAAATGAAAACAAAAGATTGAAAAAAAAACAAAAAAATCGAACACAAAAGACTATACAATGAGAAAAAATTGTTGAAAAACACAGTTTAACAAAATAAGTAGTTCAGCAAAAAAAAATAGACAAGAAAAAAGAGATTGTATGTTAAAAAAACGCAAGCAAAATAATGTGCGTGACTGAAGAGAAGAGTTTTTTTGTCTAAGAGACGTGTGAGGATGAATGAGAGGCATGCCAACGTCAAATGAAAGCCATTCGTCCACATATTGCGTCACCGTTGGAATACTCGTGAAAAATAACAAAAAGATGTTTACTTTGATATTTTTCTTCTAGTTTTTTTTTTTTTAATAGGTTTTTTGAACAATTCTGCTTGTTGTTTCATACTTTTTCCATTTTCTTTTTTTTCTCATTTTTTTGTTTTTCGAAAGAATAGCTTTCCAAAAGTATGGAATGTAAACATTACTTCCGAGATATTTATACCGTTCTTTTATTTTTTTTTGTTTTTTTTTCGTTCACGTGATTATTATTTTTTTATTCTCGCGATTCTATCTGTCATTCGAGCCATGCTTATCTCCCTTTCGGCAAAGCAAAATAATTAAATTTTTCAAAATTTAGTGTTGCGTATATACTTCTAAACCATCAACATTCATCAATATGTTGTGTGGCTGGCTAATCACACTTTCCCTTTTTACATAAACACATGTTTTTTTTGAAAAAAATAAAAATTGTTAATTTTAACTTGATGAATTTTTTTTTTTAATAACAGCATTCCTCTTCGGTACTACATTATCGTTGTTCTTGAAAAACATTGGATCTTCAACTTCTTCAACACTTTCAACATTTGAAACTTCGATTTTTTTTTACTTTCTGTAATCGTTCTATACTATTTTCACAAGCTTCAGACACTCAAAACATGATTAAATGTTTAAACCATTAAATCATTCATCAAATATCTATCATCTATTCAGACTGCAATATTTTTTCTGTTCATCCATTGATATTTTCAACCAGTCAGTCATCCAGCTTTTCATCCAAACTTTCTTCTATCCACCGAGTTTTTCATCAATTCACCCATCCATCTTCACATCCCTTGGGCTATCTATCAAACATTTCAGTCGTTTATCCATCATATATATCTGCAAATTCAACTAGCTCTAAACATCTATCAATTCATCTTTCTATCCATTCATCTTCCTATTCCTCTCTCCATCCATCCTTCCTTTCTCTTTCTTTTTCTTCCTTTCTACAACTTCTTGTCCTTTTTTCTTTTCATCCTTTACTCCAACTATCCACTTTCCAACATTTTATTCATCAGCATCTCACATAAATCCATTTCGGAATGCTTAAATAAAGAAACATCTAGTAAAATCATTGTCAACTATGAAGTAATGATGAAAGCTTCCATAGCTGTAGGAGTGGCTGAAATAGCAGTAGGAGTGGTTTTAGTAGTAGTAGTGGTAGTGACATCTAAAAAATCTTAAACACATTTCGTCTCTCTAGTCTGCAGTAGAGACTGTGAGGCAAGGATCGAAATGTGCAGCCACTTAAAAATGCACAGAAGCCGTCGTCATCTTCAAATTTGAAGGATTCACATCAGTAGTAGTAGTAGTAGTAGTAGTAGTAATAGTAGTAGTAGTAGTAGTAGTAGTAGTAGTAGTAGTAGTAGTAGTAGTAGTAGTAGTAATAGTAGTAGTAGTAGTAGTAGTAGTAGTAGTAGTAGTAGTAGTAGTAGTAGTAGTAGTAGTAGTAGTAGTAGTAGTAGTAGTAGTAGTAGTAGTAGTAGTAGTAGTAGTAGTAGTAGTAGTAGTAGTAGTAGTAGTAGTAGTAGTAGTAGTAGTAGTAGTAGTAGTAGTAGTAGTAGTAGTAGTAGTAGTAGTAGTAGTAGTAGTAGTAGTAGTAGTAGTAGTAGTAGTAGTAGTAGTAGTAGTAGTAGTAGTAGTAGTAGTAGTAGTAGTAGTAGTAGTAGTAGTAGTAGTAGTAGTAGTAGTAGTAGTAGTAGTAGTAGTAGTAGTAGTAGTAGTAGTAGTAGTAGTAGTAGTAGTAGTAGTAGTAGTAGTAGTAGTAGTAGTAGTAGTAGTAGTAGTAGTAGTAGTAGTAGTAGTAGTAGTAGTAGTAGTAGTAGTAGTAGTAGTAGTAGTAGTAGTAGTAGTAGTAGTAGTAGTAGTAGTAGTAGTAGTAGTAGTAGTAGTAGTAGTAGTAGTAGTAGTAGTAGTAGTAGTAGTAGTAGTAGTAGTAGTAGTAGTAGTAGTAGTAGTAGTAGTAGTAGTAGTAGTAGTAGTAGTAGTAGTAGTAGTAGTAGTAGTAGTAGTAATAGTAGTAGTAGTAGTAGTAGTAGTAGTAGTAGTATTAGTAGTAGTAGTAGTAGTAGTAGTAGTAGTAGTAGTAGTAGTAGTAGTAGTAGTAGTAGTAGTAGTAGTAGTAGTAGTAGTAGTAGTAGTAGTAGTAGTAGTAGTAGTAGTAGTAGTAGTAGTAGTAGTAGTAGTAGTAGTAGTAGTAGTAGTAGTAGTAGTAGTAGTAGTAGTAGTAGTAGTAGTAGTAGTAGTAGTAGTAGTAGTAGTAGTAGTAGTAGTAGTAGTAGTAGTAGTAGTAGTAGTAGTAGTAGTAGTAGTAGTAGTAGTAGTAGTAGTAGTAATAGTAGTAGTAGTATTATTATTATTATTAGTAGTAGTAGTAGTAGAAGTAGTAGTAGTAGTAGTAGTAGTAGTAGTAGTAGTAGTAGTAGTAGTAGTAGTAGTAGTAGGAGTAGTAGTAGTAGTAGTAGTAGTAGTAGTAGTAGCAATTGATTCATTTTCACAATAAAAATTTTGTTTTCTACAAAAAAAGTTTTTATTCGTTGAAAAATGATTAACAAGACACTTTCAAGAAACATACTTGTATAAAGTAGAAAAAACAACACGACTTTAGTAGAAAAATATTCAAAAACGTTTTGAGAATTTAAAAAGTTGAATGAATTGAAACTATCAAGGTCTTTTTCAACAACTCCATTTATTTTTCTGTTTCTCTGAATAATAAATTTTTCAGTTTGGACACAAGTTCTTCACAGGGGCTCACTAGAGGCAGCAATATTAAAGAAGACTTTAGAAAATTTCTGCACAGAATTACTATTTAGAGTTATTTCGCTACTAATTATTGAAAGGATTTTTTTTTTCAGAAATGTGAGGTTAAGATGAAACAATTTCTGAACGCTTCAATGTTACTATTAGAGTTTTTTTTTTCGTTTTGTATTTCATAGAACAACCTTAATGAAATTATTAGGTCATAACACTAAATAATACTCCATGTCATGTAATTTTGAAAACATTTATATATAAATCACGAGGTTAATTCTATTTCTTTCTCAGTATTGAATGAAATCTGAATGATTTAGAATGATATGGGCGGTATGATAGCATAACACAACAAAACATTCTACATCAGAATGGTATGTATGTGCCAATAAACAAAAAGAAGAAAGCTTAAGGAAGATGCTTGCAAATCACTGTGAGTTTGCAGAATTAAAAAAAAGAAGATAAATACTTAAGATTTCAAAATTCTATTCTTTTTTTTGTTCATAATTTTCTATATTCATGTGCTTCAGATCTGTGGGCTATATCTAATAATAGGTTTTGTATTTTTTATTCTTTAATATTTGTCATGTATCTACCTTGCTTTTACACTTTTTTTCTAAATATTGAGTTATTTTCAAGGAGAATATGATCATGTCTATGATTTTGGTACGATTTACTACATACATTCCTCGTTCCTTCTTTCACCCCACTTCCTCTTCTCATATAATGCTTATGGGGCTATTTATATATTATTATTGAAGGACATGAAGAGGAAGTATAGAGGTATATGAAGAATACACAACGGATATTCGTGTTTCAAATTTGAAACATATCATACTCATAGATGAATACTATAACATGTCAAAAGAAATATAGAGAAGTATAAGTAGAACTGAAAATGCAAGCACGAATTAAATGTATAGAAAGATCCCGCATGTTACAACAGGTGTATGAAAGGATGTAGAAAAATTTTTGTCGGTTGTATAGTTTGGAAAAGAATGAAATATGAGTGAATAAGTTACTACAGCCTCGGGCGTCTTTGTGAGGTTTCGAACCTCGTTGAGTTTTTGCTTGTTTATGATGATTCCAAGGCCTGCACTAATTAAGTAAAGTTTTGATGGATATGTTTTTAATTTTTGTTATTTGTTAGGAATTATTTTTAATAATTTTTTGAAAGGAAGCGGAAGTAGTTCAATTGTTTGTGGCTTGAAAAATTTTTTAGTTTGCATTTTCAAACCTTAACGACCCAAGCATGTTCCAAAAGTCTACGAAGAGCTAAAAATCGTTGCAAGCTTAATAGGTTTAAAATTAAAATAAGTATAACATCAGCAAAATTTAAGAAGTATTCGATAGAAAAATAAGCGAAAGAATAATTTTTCTCCTACCAGATATGACACGGTTACTAACGAACAAAAATATTTTTTATTCTGCAGCTTGTGTTTGAAAAATTAAAATGAAGCTTTTTTTATTTATTGGATAAGTTATATTTTAAACTCAAACAAAGAACTTGTTATAAAAAATATTTTACAAATTAATTCAATGGGACAATTTTTTTTCCTCAATTTGCGGGATAAACCGGTTTTGAAAAATATTCCGAAATATTCTAAGCCAAATGAAGAAATAAACTTTGCTATGATTAGTTGAGAAGTATGAGTAAGAATCATCCATTATCATTTATTTCTCTGAGTATTTCTATGAGTATGTGTGAATAATTATTTAAAAACTTGTTTTAAAGACCAGATGACTCAAGCATTTCAAGTCACTATTGTAAGTCATTGTTTGGCATATAACAAAGCCAGTTTCAATCGTCTCAAAAACAATTTAAATCAATTCATGATTTAATAGATCGTTCAATCAATTCAACGTTGTAACATTTGAATTTATTCTAACGAGTCTTTATTTCAAGGAATGATTTATTTTGCGCTGAACATTTTGAAAAACATATTTCTTGATTTATCAAAATTTTCATTAAACTTTTTATCACTTTTCTCTTGGTTTTGATTTTAAAATTAAAAAAATAAAACATATAACAGACTAAATAACAGAAAAAAAAAAAGATATTTATTTTCTTGTTATTTCCTAATTATAATTATTCGTTTATTATTGTTAGTAGACTTCACAAGGTTGATGTTTTATTTAGATAAATGTTCACTCAACAAAGAACAATTTCTAATACAAGGGTCGTGTTTTATCTCAAGATAGTGCCAAATCACAAACAAATTATAAACCTCTAAGTAGGTTTTCAGCTGAATTTCTCGAAAAATTATTTTTATTTATAACTTAAATATCGTAAATGGAAAAAAAGAAAAACAGTTGAAAAATAGTTAAAAACATAAAAAGGTTTTTTGCTTTGCAGAGTAATAAAAAAAAATTTAGAAAAATATTCAACAGAGTAGAAGCCTTTTATATAAAAACGTTGTTTTGAATTAATATTCCTATGAAAATGAGATAGTTATATCTCTAAAAAGAAAATTTATCACCTCGAAAAAGGTTTATATAAAAAAAAAATCAATAAATTCAAAATTCGAAGCTTGTGCAAACAACAAAAGGCAGAAATAGTTGGCATTCAAAAGACACGCATATGAGGCACACCTTCACACTTATCTCCTCCCTAATTCGAAACACTCCACTTCCTAATGCAGCATTGAATCCTTGTGGGAATCACACTTCAAAGTTCACCTCGAGGTCTCATCCATAATATTTATTTTGTATGAAACGAATTCTCTTCTTGAAATGTAAAAATAAACGAAATTTCATTTGAAAAGAGAACTTCTGAGACACTCCTTCAAAATTTATTTTTTGAGTGAATTAATTACAATACTATGTTAAAATCAAAAAAATATACAAAAATAAAAATCTTACACTTGAAAACTCAATGATTTCGGCATACCAGTACAAAACTGTAAATTCACATAAAGGAGCTAAAGAATGGAGATAAATGAAGAGTTTTCACTAACAAGTACATTTTGCGATGAAGCATTGCAATAGGAAGAAGCCTTGCTCTAATTGCCCACATCTTTGAAGATTGCTGAGTTGATTCAAAACGCATGCCAATTATTTTTACGGATTGAAAGCAATATCTAGCTTTTTGATAAAATAAATTTATTATTACTAGTTACTTTTTATCATTTTTTTGGATCTTATGATTTGAAAATTTGAAAAAGTAGTTGAATTATCAATATTTCGAAAACTTCATTTGAGTTGCCGAATAATAATAATTGGTTAATAATAATAATAATAATAATTGGTTAATAATACTAATAATAATAATAATAATAATAATAATTGTTTAATAATAATAATAATAATAATAATAATAATAATAATAATAATAATACTAATTGGTTAATATTCTTTGAACTTTGTTCAATTTGACATTCCAAATCGCAAGATATTGAAATAAGTGAATAAACACATGCAAAGTTCATGAAGAGCACAGGTAAAAGTAAATATAAATATATTCCATTTGAGGAAACACTGAGTAAAAATCATGTTACTAAAGTTGAAAGGAATTTGAAAGCCTATTTTCTAATTTATACTTAAAGTCAGACAAAGTCCAGATGAACTCAATGTATTTGGATAAAAATAATGAATAAAATCCACGTTTATTTTTTGATATAAAATGCAAAATAATATTTTGGCCGCTTCCAAAACGATTTTAAATCAATTCATTTGGACTTCTGTTTTCTTCAAGAATGGAATAGTCGCGTAAATTCTTTTCCGAATTCTCTTCTCTTCAGATTTTGAATAATTAATTACTTGTTTCAAAAAAATTCGTTCAAAACATTTATCTATGTAAAAAGGGTCAAAATAAGTTTTTTTCATATTTTAAAACATTTTAAAATTATATACTTTTTTTTAAACAATCGAGAATTTCAATTTCAAGACTGAACATTTTTCATATTCTCCTACCTCATCTAGTGCGTCACTCTTTTTGCGAGAGTTCAAAATTTATTCAATTCAAAACAACTGAAATGTATCTAAAATAAATCTATGTCGAAAAGATACATTTCAGTTCGAAATGAAAGGCCAAACTACGAAACTTTAAAGAGAGTTTAAATTGTTTATTGCTCATCAAGTTTTCAGACATTTTAATTCGCAGCCATCGTAAATCATAATCTCCATATGAACTCTTTTCACACGTGTTGTATATTGATCGTGAATTTTTGCCGTTTAATACATTAAGAAAAATTGTGTATTCGAAAACAACTTCACTTAAAACTATTTGAGGAGAAAATTGTTAAATATTTCTGAACAAAATTTTACAAAAGACGAAAAAGTTTTAATAAACTGGAATACAATGTCTAACACTTTGAACAAAATTGTTTTCATAACAAACCGCAATTTTTTCAAGGTTCCGTTTGTTTTCCAAGTTCGTTTGGTCCTCATGTTGGTTCACAAAAGTTCATTTTTATTGTTACTACAGTTCAAAAAATTCTTTTTTTTACATGACGGTTCACAAGTCTAATTTATTTTTTATTTCGGTTAAAAAAAGTTATTTTTATGTCATATTAGTTCACAAGCAGGATGGTGCGAGGGGTGGCAGTCAGTGAAGATCATGTTCGAAAAATGTCTTCAAGTTGCAATTTATGCATTATTATATAGCGCGTAATTACACCCATGCACGAATCTCGATGAGGATTTGTGGTCACCGCTACTCCTCTCCTAAGTGGAATTAACGGCGGGCGCTGTTACTGCTGAATTGGTGATCAGCTATGTTGCTCGTCTCTGTTGCAGCGCAGACAGCGAAATTATTTTTTCTTGTGTCTTTTTTTATCTTTTTTTTTATTCACTTACTTTTATTTTAATAGTTTTAGGTTTTCTTTCTTTTTCGTCTTTTTTTCAATTCAAACTTTCAATTTGGTTACACCTGTCAAAGCTTGAAGTTATTATATTTTTTCTGACTTGATGATCCATATATTTATTTCAAAACTAAGAAAATGAATAATTTATGAATGTTGTTTTCTTGATGAAAAAAGTTTAAAAAAAGGGCTCACGAAAATATGAAACACACGTGTGAAAAAATAAAAACGAATAATTATTTAAACACTTACGAAAAAAACAAAACAGAAAACATTTTTGTCCTTTTTCAAAATCCTTCTCGGCTATTTGTTGGCTTATTTACGTTAATGCCATAATTATTGTTGTTGTCAACGCGATGCTTGAGACGATTTCAGAAATTTATTGAATTGCTGTTGTTATTGCCATGTTTATTGGAGGTATGTTGTTGGAATTTTAATATTTTCAGCCCTGTTGCACTGCTGAAGAAACTAACCTAGACAAAACACAATTTCAAAACCTATTCTCGATTCATCATCTGTAAACGAATAATTTTTCTGTTTTTTAAACATCAAAAATTAATTTTAATTTTTTTGGATTACTTTACCATGAAAACTCCGAATTTAATTATTAAGTTTGTTCAATTGTGTGTACTAAATATCAACATTCCTTACTTAATTGCTTTTTTTTCACTCCCACCACTTTCGCATGACAACTCTCAATTATAATGACGAGTAACACCTTACTTACTGCTTCAACGTTATCACACGTAAACTAAACAGCTCAAATAGGTCACGAAAAACCGCCACTAACTTTCATCCCATCTGCATATCCAACAACACACCACTTCCTTCAGAACACGAGTGTGTGCACATGCCTTTACAACACGTCATGGCAGTTGTACTACTTTTTCCTGCTTCAACATTCCCACCATTAATCATAGCTCTCCTACAACAATGCTCTTATCACCAACTTAGTTGATATATACTTATAACCACTAGAATTGTCATTTTCTCATAACCACAACAACTGAAATGTTTTATTCAGCGCCATTATCACAGCTCTACCATATATGCACCATTATCAAATCACCACTGCCTTCATCAACTGACAGCACCACCTTGATCACCATTCCACTTTCACCGGTACCTTCATCACACTTCGAAGCCTACTCCACATCAATCATTTTACTTTTCTCTCATTTTGATGGTGTTTTCGGTGGGAAAATATATAAGCAAAATTGTTCTTTCCCTCCATCCACATCCTCCCTTCTTAGTATGTCTTTCGAAGCTTCTTATCAGTTTCTCGTCTTTCAACTAAACATCACATGCCCACTCTATTCTCTCCAACAGAACCTCAATTCAGTTCGTTAGACAACTATTCAATCTTTTACCTATCTTTGTTTTGATTACTTCACTATTTTGTCTTTTTCACATTCTCTCTTCATTTTTTTCCTTTTATATATCACAGCATTCGCCTCACAACCTTTCTTCACCCATCTGGCACAACCATTTCTCCCTCTTTTTAATTTTTTTGCTTCTTCCAATCCCGTTTCCTCCAACTAGACCTTATTTTTGTCAAGCTATACCATCTTCTCTAACCCTTTCTTTTCATAATGTTCAAAAGAAAAACCTTTTTTTTAAACGTTTTAGTTGATAATTTTTCTCTTTTATATAATCCATCTCAAACTTATTTCTAATGTTTTCATTTTCGAAACTCTAGCAATTTTGTTTCCTTCTTGTCCTTTTTCGCCACCGTCACATCGGTTTCACGGAAAGATTTATCGAAGAAAATCCCAGAATATTTCAATCAGGCAACTTTTCTGGTGTAATTTTATGTAACTTTTTTATTATAATCTTTTTCAAATTCTCTCTGACACAACATTATGTAAATTAAGCTTCAGAGTTACTCGATTGTAATTTTTCTCTACGCCGTCTCCTACTGAATATCGGCGCCCTGAATGAACAAAATGGCTACTAGTTCCAACGACGGCTGTAATTGTTGTAATGTGGAATGTGAAGAAGCTTTTTAAATCATGACTTGTAAATCGACTTTCTACTGTTCTCCGCTGAAATGGATACGATGTATTTGTCAATGCTCTTTTTGATAATAAAATTTATTTTTAATTCCAAAAAAAACTGTTTCTTGTTACATTTCAATGCTCGGTAACCTTTCATATTTCGTTTGGATTTATCCATCATATTTCTATTTTTATACTGAATAAGAGTCAAATATTGTATTGTATCGAGTATGATATATTAGACTTTAGTGTAATGTGTCATACGATGATATTTTGCAAATGCTCGATTTAAATTGGCTTGAAGAAACCGATCCCTGCTACTTGGGATCAATGAAGTCAACTTAGAATAACTTTTTTCATACAAGAAAGCAACAATTTTAGCGGAAAAACTCGCAATAAAATACGCAAAATCACAAGCAATAATGAAGGGTGTGGAAAAGACATGTGATTCAAAAATTTTAAAAAAGAAAATAATTTTTCACGTTTCTTTGTTAGAATTATTTCATTGAGTTTTTAAACTTATCTGAATAAGAATGGAAAAAGCCAAATGATATATCTTGATTTCGATGTGTCATACTTAATGTTTGATGAAATCTGTTCGAAAAAAAGAAAAAAGATATGGGTAGAAGAAGAAACTTCTTGAATAGCAAAACATATGTGACTGGTTTTTATAATAGGAAAGAATCTGGAAAGCACTTTTGAAGTTGGCACAGTGAGTAAAAAATGTCCTTGGAAATACTTAATAATTAAAGAAAAAACATTTTGCATTGATCCTAGCAAGGTGAAGTTTCTTAATAAAATTTTATTTTCATAAACGAAACAAACCCATGCAAAATGTGGGAAGCGCTGTGTGGGAGGATTAAGGTGGCATCCAAAAGTATTTTCACTCACAACTGCACGCACACGCAAGCTTCTTTTGCCGTTTTTTTCGTTATGACTGCGTCTCTGAAGTGGCTGCACCTTCTCCATGGACTCACCCTGATCCTCTTCACTGATAAATTGAAACAATTTGCTACTTCTTCTGACTAGGGTGAAATACAGATTAGTGGAAGCAAAACGAAGAGACAATAAATATTAACAACAAAACAACTACCACAATAACAAAAATTTAACAAAACGCTTCCAATGCGTGATAGAGCTTTAGAATTGAAGCATTGCATGCGATAAACCTTACGCAACGTAACGAATTCAAGTATAGAGGCGTAACCTTCGGCCTGCGTCGTAGGACGCTTGTCTGGGTGCTTATTTATTTCTTCTCGTTCCGACGTAATCATCCTACTGCCTGTCGTTCTGGTGAATGAGTAGATGAACGGTTTATCTTTTTGTCGCTGGAAAGAAATGGATGAATGAAAAAAAGAGATGAAAACTAAGAGAAGAAAAAGGAGGATGGAAGAAGTAAAAAAAATAGAGAAAAGAAAGAAAAGAAAAAATGTAGCGTAAGAAATGAATAAAAAACTATTACACTATTAAAAATTTTTCTTGAAAAATTACAGAAAACAAGAGCTTGAAAAAGATAAAAACATTAGAACTGAAACGCAAAGTAAAGAAGAATTAAAATATATGAGGATGTTTTTCAGAGGTGTGGTCATCTTAAGTGATTTTTTGTATAAAAGGAATATTTTTAAATTTTCAATTGAAAGAAAAGCAGTCAAATAGAAAAATTAAAAAATACTTTTGTGAAGTTTTGAAAAAGAAATAACGAAAGAAGATATAAAAGTTCTTAAATAAAGAGAAAAAGCGAATAACCAGTGTAAAACAAATAGTTTTTCTAGGAAAAATTTTTAATTTTTCCCGACAGGTGAAGTGCTGAGTACGAAAGTGGAAAATACCAGTCTAGAAGTGCACCGCGACATTACTCATAGCTTATTCTTTTTTTTATTTTGCAATTATAAAAAAAAAAGGGAGAATCAGTCTGTGTATTATAGAAAATATAATTATTGACTTTTGAAGCTTTTATTAATTAAATCAATTTGAAATTATAGTTTAAAAAAACCATCGGCTGTTTATAATGTGAAGAATGATTTTGTTTTAATGTTTAACTGTAATAACTACGTTATATTTTGAAACTTTTATTTTCTGAAAATATTTTTTGAAAAGAAGAGTAAAATAATAAAAAAAAGGATGATGAATATGAAGATATTTCTCAAACATTGATAAAAGAATTTTGTATTGTTTTCATTAATGAGGTGAATATGAAATTGTTTGAGTAAAAAACGTATGTCCAAATGAATTTTTTCATTGATTAGATGGATACGTTTGAATTTATCAATTTAAAAAAAATTAAAACAAAAAATAAAATAAATCTATTAGAAATAGACGCACTCTTTTCCAAATTTTTCACTAAAATTTTTTTTATATAATTATTTTCAAATTTCAACAGTAATATTGAAAATTTGCTTAATTAATAAAACCTCTGTGTACCTTCACTGAAAAATGAAAAAAAAAGTCATATCATATTACTAAAAAATAATAATTTCAATAGAGTTTCATTATTTGAGTTATTGGTAATTTTTCGTAAGGATATCAATTATCAAGTTTCGTCTCATTTTACGATTCGCAATATGAAGATTTATTATTTACCTATACGATCATAAATAATTGTTGTAAATTTCTTAAAAGCTATGGATGATTCTTTAGAAGTGATAAAAATGTGTAAAAACTTTAATGTATTCTTATTTTAACTAGAAGAAAAAACTTTTTTTTCATGAATTTTTATGTAATATTTTGGATTGAAATAGCAGAAACAAAAACAAATAGTTCAAATAAGCAATTCTCAACTCTTGGAATAATCTTAGAGAATATAAAAAACAGAAGTAACTAAGAATACTTATTGATATATCAAAAATGAGAAATTGAAATTGTCTGTTAATTTATTGTTTCAAATTGTTTCCTAACCTTCATGAAGTTATATAAATTTTCTTTGACAATTTATATCTGTCTGAATCTTTTGAAGGCTAACGTCAAGTTCTATCAATCTGCATAAATAACTTCACTGGTTTGTTATAATAATGAAGTCGGACTCTTTGATATATAATACCAGGCCACCTTCCAATATGAATTAAAGACTTCAAAATTTGTTTCCAGTTTGCCACACACAATAAATTACAGCATCACTGATTTATAACAGTATTTTACCATAACGCCAAAAAAATAATGTATTTTTTATCTTATAAGTTCAACGAACATTATCAAAATAATAATACATAAAAATTTTTTTTTTAGACATACACAATTACCTACCCACACACAAATACGTGCAAACAAACAAATTCAAAGTGAGTGAAGCACAAACACAAAAAGAAGCACGCACAACGAGATTGTGTTAATTAGTTGAGTTAAACAAGCTCAAAAGGATGTTTAAAATGCGCAGTCAGCAGACCTTAACATCGATTAGGGCTCCTGCCTCACAGTTTCTTTAATGTGGCGTGAATTCCTTCATTTCTCAGGTGTTTCCCACTCTTGAACACTAATTTGAACATTCCCAAAAAAATGTATACATTACTTAATATATATTATAGAATTAAATTCAAGTATGAAAAAAAGTAGAAAAACATTCGAGAAATTATATTAAATCTCACAAATCATACATAGCTGATTGAATACTTTTTGCATACAAAATACTTCTGAAAAAAACTGTAAAAAATATACATTTTTGTAGTTTTCAAATGAATATTGATCTAATATTCATCCATGGGAACAGAACAGTAACCACATGCCTATGTTTTATCAGCTCAAACTTTTCAGAACACGGTTTTTCATGCTTGGAATTGGTATTTACCTCAATGCCTTGAGCAACAAGAAAACAATTTAAATGAAGAATAATCAAAATAATCTCTGGTTGTTGACCCCTAAACTGGAACTCATCGATAGTTTTAATTAATATTTCATTCTTTTCGAATTATTATTTCAATTTCCACTGTAAACATTTTTTAAAAATTACTGAGTACGAATGATGAAAATCTGTTCACTGAAAAAATTTTTTACAATTAAATTAGCGTAACACAACTATTATAAAGGGTTTTGTTCGAAGCTATCAAGTCAAATAAATGTAAAATAATTTTTTAAATTAATTTTAAACGTGGAAATCATTATTTCAGTAGTTAAAACTTTTACCTCAATGAATCTTTCGATAAAATGCAAAGTTAAAATATTTGCATATTAACAAATACATGAATATACACATGAATACAAACAAATAAACGTATATATATATATGAATTTTACTCAGTTTTTCCCAGATTTCCTCATTTATCTTTTTAACCCATATCTTCTACATATATATATACACACGTACATTCTTTACGAATGTGTGGTGAGAGTATATAAGAGATGGGAAATTTGAATAAGCTTTAAACGAAAGTAAAATTTTATAAAAGAAAGAGTCTTCCATTTAGTTTATGTAAATTTTTCATGGTTTGATTCTGGTAAAAGTTGAATCAAATTCGACCGAATATCATCAGCCGTTTGAAATAAGAAAATGTAGGAAGGACTTTGATACTTAGTCGTTGCTTCGAAGGAAATAATTTCATTTTCTAAAAAAACTTAGAGTTTTGAGAAACTTTAAAATTCAATAAGCAGCCTTGTTTTTCTCCTGGATTTGGAATTTACTCAATCAAAATTATTTGCAAAAGGTTTGTGGAAAAAATTTTTTCGTTATTTTTGGGACCTTCATGAGTATATTTTTGGTTTTAGAACTTTGAAGTTTGAACCGAAAAAAGATTGACATTTAGAACTAAGTTCCTTTGTGTGTCTTCATTCATAAGCACTGTCCTCCTAAATTTCGGCTTTTCTTTTGATCTTTCTTTCAATCAACACGTTCATAACCGAAATCTTTGGAATTTGTGAAATTATTTTATTTTATGTGTTGACATGTTTTCTCTTTTACTTTTTTTTATATATTTTCGTTTTTTTTATGGAAACTACACCTTTATATGACGATTTGTTGTTCTTAAATGGCGTTGAATATCTGAAGTTAACTTTCATTACGAACCAATTGGAAACAAATACTAACATAGTAGTCTTTTTACTTTTTTTTCCAATCAATCGAAAATGAATCAAATGTCTCTGCCAAATTTTTTGACTGCTCTTTTTATAGATAAATAAAGTGAACCAAGAAACAAACTGTTCAACTAGAACCAAAATAATTCAAACAATCAAATCAACTGATGTTTACTGATTTTTTTAAATAAATTTCATAAAATATCTCAGACATTACATTCGAAAATTCTCAAAATCGCATACAAGAGAACACCAAATGTTGAAAAAAAAAACATTTATAATATATTCGCTAGAGCATATTTTCTATATTCTCTTTTGTGATGTTGTATGAGGAGCGTTAAAAAAACTCAATGCGATTTGCATGAATAATTTTCAAAAACAAATCTGAAGTTTCCATAAAATAAAAAAATTCAATTTTTTTCATTTTCAAATGAATTAATAATCAAAATGGAAAAAAACAACATAAAACTACTGATATCGATAATGACAATCAAAGAAAAATCAAACGCGTCAATAATGATTACATCGTCCCAAACTTCGAAGGATACACTTCGTGACATCACTTGTCTCTTTAGAGTAAATTCGTTGTGTCTGTGAATAATGTTCACCTAAATGAAGGATATTTGTTTTTTGTTAACTTTACAAGAAGACAGCCGGATACTAAAGATCAAATTAAAAATTTTGTTATTTAAAAGATGATATTTGTTTTTTTTTTGTTTTCATTTGCAATGTCTACTATTATGTTTTTTAAATAATTTCAGAAAAAAATTAAGTTTATGTAAAATGCCAGCCACTCTCATCAATTAAAATTTTCAACAAAACGGAAAAACTCGAAGAGTTTAGTTTATGGAAAGAAAAAAACATTTCAAGTTTTTGAAAAGCTGCAAAGCAGTTAAAATTCACACCAAGTCCACAAAAATGTCGTCTGCAATGGGAGTTTATGCGGTGCAAGCGGACAGGTAATTATTGAATGGTCTAAATCAAATTAAAGACTGATTAGAAGCGGCTCGGGTTGAAGATATAAGCTCCTTTTGAAGAAACTTCTGTTCCTGTCATCAGCGAAAGTACTTAGTGATGAATTGAAGTTGAAAAACTGAATCTTCGGCATTTTTAAATAAAAGATTTTGAAAAAAAAAGAATAAAAAAATTATATATAATGAAGCAAACTGTCAAACAAGCTTCAAAGATACTATGTGAAGAATATTTCGAAGTTATTATGAAAATGAAATTTGATTAAAATATGAAAACTCTTTCATCATACTACATTGAGAAAAGAATGATTTTTTGAAATACAAGTTGAAAAATTGAACTTTGAAAAAGATATTTCCTCTTGAGAACGATGATGATGGAAAGCGCGCCAAATAGTTTCTTCAGCGGCTTTCACCCACCTGGCTTCTACCAAAATTTCGGACCTTCGGGCACCTCTTCCATGGTCCACAACAGCCCGCCCGGAAGCATGATGTTCGGAAGCTTGGGCGGAAATGGTTCAATGTTACCTCCTTCCGGTCCGTCGCCATCCTCGGCTTTTTCAGGATTTTCTTCTGAAGTTATTGGAAGAAGGCCCTTTGTTCCATCTTCCCACCACCCCCACCCCTCATTCTCCAACCAACCTCCATCCACGCCCTTTTTTAATGGATGGCCCACTGGTTCTTACGGTAACAACGGAAGTTCCTTTATGCAACATAATCCTCCTCCTCCTCCTCCTCCCCCACCTTCTGGTCCTCCATCCAGTCACATGGGCTTGCTAGCATCATCAGATCCTATCCTCATCATTCCATCCACCTCTTCCACAACCTCTCCAACTCCCCCGTCATTCTTTTCCCGCCCTTCTAAACAACAACAACAGCAACAACACAACAGACTTACTCCTCTAAATTCACCGTTAGACAGTAACATATCAAGCAACAATAACAGCATCAACAACAACAATAGTAACATCAATAATGATATCAACAACAATAATCATACTAACAATAGCAGTAATGCAAATTCAGAGTCAAAATTGGATGTTGAAAAAATGGATGAGTTGGGACTGAGCATATCAACCTCATCCTCATCCAATTCCTACTACCAATACCACCAAAAATATAACAACGCCACCAATAACAACAATAATACATACAGCAATCTCGACAACAACAACAACCATCAACAACAGCATCAACAGCACCAACAATCGATCTGCAATGGGTTTTCTCCTTACCAATCCCCTCTGAAATCATCCAACCTTACGTCACCTTCCTCCCATCTCACCAGCAACAACAACAGTCATAACAACAATTCAAATCTTCCACTCAACCATTACAATAACCACAATAGCAGTTCCTTCACTAACAATCTACTTGGAAACAACAACGAAAGCAGCAACATTAACAGCAACAACAACAACCTCAAACCCCCATCAAGCATAGGTTACAGTCCATTTCCACCCTCAAACATCCTCAACAACCAAGCACCCTTCGTCCCACCACACCAACACCCCCTCAACCAACTCTCGAATCTCTACGTGGGTGACATTTACCCCAATCACCCACCACACCATCACCATCACCATCATCTCCCACCCACCTCCGGTAGACTTTTTTCCAGCGAGCTAGCATCGCTACCACTACCATCCCGCATTGAGTCGGGTCATCTTGGCTACCTCAATGACCTGGCCAGTCAAACGGCAGTCGGTTAGTTAGTCATTTTTAACAATTTATTTCATGTTAATATTAAGGTTAGTATTGATTTTTTAATTAAATTTTCTATTTTAACTAACCTTTTGTTCTTTATTTATGTTTTTATTGAATCAATTACACTAAGGAGTTGGAAATGTCATCTTTTGTTTTCACGTCGTGAAGAGCAATGTCTTTAGAGCGGATGAAAATTGATTAGTGATTTAGAATCTATATTAATACTTTGTCATTGTTTCCGAGAAGCACTGCTGTGTAATAACTAATTTAATTCATAATAACTTTAATTTTTATAGGATCTTTTTCTTTGTATACTTTCAAGAAAATGTAACTGTTTTTAGTATTTAAAATTTTAATGCAAACACAGGCATATAATGATAAGTATATCATATAATAATTTTTTTTCCAATGATTATTTTCAAAATAAGAAAAAGAAAGAAAATCTTTTATTCATTTTTATTTCAATGCAATCTAGAATGTCAACTTTATAAAAAAAATTATTAAAAAAACAATAGAAAAGGAAAAACACCTATTTTGAAACCTACAAATTATGCTTTATTCTACTGAAAAAATATTTATGTAATTATAAATGTCCTTACTAGAAAGTTTAAACTTTTTTTTTTCAAAATGACAAAAATGAATGTATGGATTAAGGTACAATTCGTTAGAGCGCACAGTTCGGAAACTAGATTGTCTCAGAAACGCTTGAATTTTTATAACTATACATCATTAGGTTTTCTTGAAAAATGAAATCAACAAAAAAACATTTCACACTATTGACACATCTATGCTAGTAATTTTGTTTTTTGAATCCTTCAAGAATATTTCTCGGAAACTTGTACTCACAAACTATTAAAATACCATCAGAAAAAATTTTACAACTTGAAATTTTTTTTTGCATGTTTCGAATAAATGCTATTCGAAATAGTGATCAAAACATTTTAAAAAACCAAACACCTTTTCAGAATTTAAAAAAATTTAATGATCAAATCGAACAATTCAATAAATTTCTAATCCAGGTTTAAATTTATTGAAAAGGGGAATATTCAGATTCGCTTCTTCAAATCTTCATAAATCAAGTCAAGAATGAAAGTGCACTGTGAGTCATTCAGCTCAAGTGCAAGTCTGATTTATGACGCCAAACAAAAATAAGGCCGATGATACTTTTATAACTCGAGCAATTTTCAGAATGCCTTTTGTTTATTGTTCCATCAGTAGTGAAGATAATTCAGTATTTAATATTTCTGGGTTTGTCCAGAACGGAAACATCTAAAATCAATTGAACTATTTTCAATCATGAAATTAATAACTTTGAATTCAAAAAAAAATATAACAATTTTTTGAAACATAGAAAATTTTACACATGATGATGACCTAATAATAAAAGCAGAAATAAATAATTCTCTTTGGATGTTGTATAAGGTTCTGTTGCGAGCAGACCACCACGCTAAGATGTATGCAGCACGTAAAAGTTCCTTCAGGCAGTTCGGATAGGAACTGATTAATCGAGACTTGAATAATACCTGTTTTGATATTTGAGTATCTTGTGTGTTTAATTCAGAGGTTTATTTTTCAATTAATTACATTTTTGAATTTTATTAAATAACTTTATTGTGAAATTTAGCAACAATTTTGTCAATTTTTTTTGACGTAAAACCTCCAAAGTAAAAATTTTTAAAAATAATTTTTCCTAAACATCATCAGGCTAAGAAACATCATACTTGAACAAGCAGCTCAAGCCTTCATACCACCCAGCACGAAGAGATTATATGATTTACTGATTTTCTGTTTTTAAAAAATGTATCATGAAAAATAATTTTGAGCTAATTTCGGAAGGCTATATCATCATTTTTCTAGTTTTTGAACATTCGATGAAACAATGATTAAACGTTTTCCTGGCTTTTTGTGGAATTTTGAAAAAAACTTATTTTATGAATAAATATATATTTAGGTTTGAGTATCCTCGTAACTATTATTGTAAATTTGAAAACATTTGAGTAATGAATGGAATGAAAGTGTAAATGTAATAATACTGAAATTAAATTTTAAACTTTTATATGTTTATTAAAACTTTATTTCAATGTTAAATTTACAAAACTCAATAACAACATTCGATACGTTCAAAATAACAAGAAAAACAAATCTTTTACATTATTCTTCATCTCCACTTTCCAGTCAATCCTACTGAATTTTTCTACCCGACAGAACAAGCGAGACAAAGAAAAAAACGAAAGCCCTACACCCGCTACCAAACCATGGTGTTGGAAAATGAATTCGTCAGTAACTCGTACATCACACGGCAAAAAAGGTGGGAAATCTCCTGCAAACTTCATCTCTCAGAACGACAAGTGGGTCGCGTTTTAAAATAAATTTTTAATTCAATAAAAATAGGAATGCCGCTTTTCTGTTCTGCCAAAAAATTTTAATTTTGATTTTTAAAATATGTTTTTTCAAATTTTACTTTTACTTGAATTTTTCTAGAAAGTATTTAAAAAAATTTTTTTTGGTTTGAAAAAAATCTTTTCATCTGTTCAAAACATCATATTTGTTTTTTTCACTATCAAATAATCAGTTGTGAGATTTTTTACGACACTTTTCACAATTATTGAAAAAAATTTCAGTTATTAAATAATATGATGAAATTAGTTGAAAATTGTATTTAAAATATCCTATATGTTTAATTTTTGAATCTTAAATTTGATTTTCATTAACAAATCTTTGGCTTGATAAAGATTGAATTTTTTTTGCTGAAACAAGGTTGGTAGATCAATGAAAATCGATAAATTTATCACGTTTGTTCAGTTCATGATTTCCAACACACTATGAATTTTTCGTTAAGTAATGAATATATTGAAACTCTTAAATTTGTCATAAACAATCATTTTGTCTAATATGACAATCAACCAAAATATCATAACTTTTTAGTCAAAATACATTTATTCGGTTGATTTAAAACTCAAGCTTCACAGTCTCAATCCATTCCCACTATACAAAGTGAACAATAAAAACCAAAAAAACCAAGATTTCAATAAATTCACCGAGGGTGGCTTTCTTTGGCGTTTCATAAATTAGCGTCACCAGGAGTATTATTGAGAGAATTATTAATATACCAAATACATTTGGTATAATATTTTATTATCATAATTGCAGGTCAAAGTATGGTTCCAAAACCGACGCATGAAACGTAAGAAATTGAACGACAGAGCCACCACAATGACCAAGGAACCAAAGGACAGTCTCCCCCACTCCTCCTCTTCCAACCACGGAGAAATGGCAATGATGGATAAAAGTTGCAATGAAGAAGATGATGATGCTGATGAAGATGATTTGGATGAATCGATGTAGCCTTTTGGGAGGTGTAAAAAAGAAAAAGTAGAATAGAGGTTGAGGAAGGGGGAAAAGAAACGTAGTTGAAATTGAAAGAAAAATTATTAAAGAGTTGAAGAAATATTATTCGAAAAAGATTAAATAGGAAACAAAGATTTGAAAGTAGAGGAAGTGAAGAATTTTGGAATCTCTCTGTAATTTATTTATGAAGATAATCTCAATCGATCAAAAGCAGTGTGGCATTGCTGCATGAGGTGTGGTGTTAATGGAAATTATATTAATAATTTTGAAAGTTGAAAATAAAAACGAATAAAAAACATGAATCATGTTTCATAAAGTACAAGATCGCTAATTTCTTATTACTCAATAACGATTTGGTTGTTTGAACGATTGATCTTTTTCAACCTTCAACCTCAAGTATATTTGAAATTGTTTTGATGGGAGGATCTACCAAGAGTATTTCATACATTTTTTTCTTATAATCATAAATAAAACAGTGAAATAAATAGAAATTTAAATATGAAAAAATATCTTTATCTCAAGTTAAATGAAATCTCTCGCCTAATTATTGCATTTACCACATTAATAATTCAGTCTATTCAAATTGATTTATGTTTCGCATCTGAGAAGGAGATGATGATTATCGAAACAATTTGAATCAAGCATGCCGAGTTTTGCCAACGTAGTTGTAAATAATTCATTTTTGTTGGTTCTCAATCCCAAATCAACAGTTCACTCTTATATCTAATTATACACGTGTATATTCTCATTTGCATAGACGTTTTAGTGTCATGTCATGTCGAGCTTTTCCAAAACTTTTCAAAACAGTGAAATTTTGCATATTGTGTACTCAATAAGACCATTTGTACTGCGCATAGCTGCTACTTAGTACTACTTCCTTAAGAAATGATCTCGAAATTGTAGACTCATCGTGCGTTAATCTTGTGACTTATTGAATTCTTTGTGCAATAGTTGGTCTAGCGTGTGGAGTAGTGTGTTGTGTAAGTTTTCAACCATTTATTTTAATCCCATCATGAAAAATCATTTTTCAATGAAATTTATTATATATTTATTACAATTCTCAAATAAATTCACAAATAAAATAAGAACATTTTCATTTTTGAAGATTTCTTTATTTTTTAACATTTTCAGTGAATTATAGCATAAGCAGTTCGTGACAGTTCGTCCCCACTGCATTGTTTTTCGAAAATTTGAAACATTGTTAATCTATATTTGTAATTACCTTTTTTATCATCATTAATAGTTTTGATTTCTCTGTATATAAACATAACTACAACTTTGAATTGTTTTCCATGAAATAATATTAGAATTTAAGAAATCTTTTTCATGTTGAATTCTGTTTTTATTTAGTGACTTCTATTGTTTTTTCAAGATTTAAAAGATTATGATGATGATTATTCAAACCAATCCCAACTTTTATGACTTTAACTCATTCTTCGTTACGAAATAGTTCAGTATTTTCAATCCGATTCGAAAACCGATTGATCATGCGTAAATGAAAATAAAATCAATTTTATTCAAAAGGCATGTTCTGAATGATCCTTAGAGCACAGTTTTGAAATGTGTTAATTAATAGGACTCTCTCTTTTTTATGTTGTCGTGAGTTTGTCGTCAATAAATTTCAAAGTCTTCACTGACTACATTTACCCTGCAACGAAAAATACCTCGGTCTTCATATAAATCGGTCCAGTTAGGCCAATGAACATTGGAAATGATTGTCATAGCAATATGCTTTCTATTCTAATGTATAGGTCAGTTTCGAATTTTTATCAGTAAAATGAAAGTAAATGAATATGAAAAATAACATTAAATTCTGCCAAAGAAGAAAAGAGACGTCCTTAATCACTCATTGAGACAATTTCAAAATTTAAGAATATAAGAAAAAAAAAAAATATTTTCATAATACCTCCAACAGTGAATAAACTCAATACATGCTAGTCCAAGATCAATAGTAAAAACAAACTTAAGTACAGTTCGATAGCTTTGGAAAAAGATCACATCTACTGATTTACAGCCTCAGTGTCCAAATAAACCAATTGAAAAGATCAGGGTTCTGGCTGAATTGAACTGTGCTGAGGTCTAATCAAGGGTGTCTTTAACTTCAGATCATTGTCACAAAACCTTTAGTCAGGTGTTTTCAAGAAAATGATGTGTTGCGGACTGTACAAAATTTGTAAGGAATGACAATTCAAGGAGGTGGGTGGCTTTAATTTGCAAGTTAACAACGGAGATATGACGTAGATTTATTTTGAAAATTACAAGTTTTTGGCTGAATTTGAAATTTAAAGAAAGAAAAATTAGAAGGCAAGATATTACGATACATTACTTCACAGTCTTCAAGACAGTTTTATACAATGGAAAAGCATTCAGTGAATTACAATACGAAGCACTTATTGAATGCGGTTATTTACAGTCTTCCAGTAACTAATCTTTTCCACTGATAGAAAGCCTACTTAATCGCAATACTGGGTCATCTAGCCATGAAAACTAAAATGTAGTTAAACCCAGTCACAATGAAAGCAAAATAATTTTTCAAAGATCATTTCAATTCAATCTATTATAGACTGATCTGCTGTAACAAAGCTTTGGCTAAACAAGATTGATCTAGGATTAGAACAATAAGAACTGGTACAATAAAGAGTAAATATAGTTCTTTGCATATTTTTACTATCAAACATCAATGTATTCTCAGTTCAGTGTTAAATTCTGTATATATTATTGGTGTTATTGAACTATGTTTTTTTAATATTATGATAAAATTGTTATCTTCGAAAAAAAGGAAAAAAACTGTAAATTAAAAGAATTTAAAAATGTCTCAGTTGATTAACCTATAAAAATGGAAAAATCTCAAATTGAAGACAAAATCCTTGAATAAAATCGATGAAAAGTTGAAAAAGGTCAACAAGTCTTCGAACAATGCGCTGTCAAAATAACAACTTTGTGTTTGATTGATAGCTTTACACTCACTAACCCCTTTCGTCGTAAACAGCGGTGATGTATGATGGTGTATGGAAGAAAATAGGAACGTTCACAACACAACACTGTTCTCATAAACGTTTTGTTTTCATATGAGTTTTGTTTTATATAACTTTGTTTTTTTAATTTTTTTTTCTATATTTTTGTTATTTTTAATTTTTTTTTCTATATTTTTTGTTTTTTTTTAATTGTTTTTTTCTATATTTTCGTTTTTTTAATTAATATTTTTCATATATATAGTTTTCAATTTTTCTAATGATTGTTTTCTATGAATTTTTTTCTTTTATATACGTTGTATTGAAAAGTATTTTATTTCTATTTTGTTTTCTTTGTTTTGTACATTTTGTAGTTCAAACATGTTTTTCAAAAAAATTAACATTCATAATAACGTTTTAAAACATTCATAATAACTAAAAACAATTATTTATTTCATATTTTGAAAAAAATATTTTAAAATTGGGATAGATGAAAATATGAAAATCAAAATTCGGTATAATGAAATAATTAATTAAAATTAAATAAAAATCGGAATCATGAACCTCCCTCAAAGAAATAAAATGCATAAAGGTTTGAAAAAAGATAGGATATATGAGTGTTGAAAATTTTATTTGATGAGTCTGAAGTGAAATAGGGAGGGGTGATATTGTTGAAGGCGAGTAATTGTTCACGTTGTTTGGTGTCGTTTACGTGAGATGTTTGTGGTGGGTCTGGAAGAGTGGTTGTGAATATAATGATTGGAGCCTCTGTAGCACGCTTTGAATCTCGGAAGAAAAAACTATGTAAAGTAATTTATAAAAAAATTATGAGAAATATGTCTTTATCAATTGATTAGATCAAAAAGTCAAAATGGTAAATTTGAACAATTGAATTTGTGAAAAATGAATAGGAAAATGATTTCAAGCAATAGTCAGTGAAGTTGAATGTTGGATAATGTAAGTTACTTTAAAAAAATCAATTGAACAATTTTAAGATAGACATGAAAAAAATGAAAATAGAATGATTGAAAAAGATTCTATCATGCTTCAAAATAAAAGTTGTGAAATAAAATTTAATGTTTCTAAAAACATTTTTTTAAAATATCTGTGCATTGAGGTTTTTTGGAAAAAAGAGGATCGTGGAATACAAAAAAAAATCAAAATTTAACAATTAGAACTTGTTCCATTTGAGGAAGAAACTTAAATTAATTGAAGTTTTTATCTTCAATAAAAAATGGAAAGACTTTTTTATAAAAAAATAATTATTAACATTTAATTTGAATACCTCTGTTTTATGAAAGAAAAAACTTTCAGTAAGAGGAAACATGTTTAAAATAATAGTTTTTATTTTTCAAGTTTATTATCTTTCAAATTAAACATAAATAGCATGATTTAACAAATAAAAATATTCATTAGTGTAAGTTCTGTTCTGAGTCTGATCGCACTGAAAAATATTAGCCGCCCTCTATAGAACGACAAGATTTTGTTCTAGCGATCAAAGAATAGTTAGGGTAGTAAAGATAGATTTTGGACTTTTCACTGAATTTGAAATACTTGGGATATTTTTTTTTGAGGAAGTAATTTAAAAAGCTAAGGAAAACATAAAAAAAACAAACTAGTACAATTGCAAGAAAAAAATTAATCGTAACAATTTTTATCAAATTGGTTACAATTTTAATTTTAAACATACAAATTCCGCCCTGGAATAAAAATGATTAATAAGAATTTTATTGATAAAACGCTATCTCCATTATGCAAAAAACTCTGATATGAAAAATAATAAAAATGTAGGGAAAGTATTTTGACTAATGAATCATGAATGAATATCCTAAAATGAAGTATCAGGAATAAAAAACTCATAAATGAACAAGTTTATTTGGAGAAGAACAGACGTAAATACTCTTGAATAAAAAAATTTGGACATAATTATTCATGATTACTCGAAAAGTCATGCTTCAGACTTTTATATCTAAAAACCTAAACTAAATCTTATTTAATGTAAATAATGATTACAGAAATTTATTGAACAAACTTCAATTAAGATAATTATCGAAAAACTTTCCGAAAAATATTCAAAAACAAAAAAAAAGTTTGCAAATGCAATTATAAAAAAAATACAACAAAAGTTACAGAAAAATTGTTTCCACTAGTAAAACTGGGATCGAAAAAAATTATAAGCTTGATTGATTGATAAAATATAAAAACAAAATGGTATGATTTCATTGAGAAGAGACAGTATCTACATAATTAAAAAGGTAAAAATGAATACACATGGTTTTCAATAATCGAGTAAAGTCATTTGCTTCTAGCTTACTGAGAAATTATTTTTAGTTCAGTAGATTCATTTTCAATTTTTTTTCTTTGTTTTTTAACAAGCTCATGGACCATGTTTTTTCATTTTATTTAAGTTTCGAAGACATTTTCGTTGTATTTAGTTTCATTACTAATTCGATGACTTTTTTTTTTCTAAATATACAATACAATACAATACAAACAAGAATATTTTTATAATGGGATGAACACCGTAAAAGTTTCGAAGCCACTCAAAACGTCTCATTATCAAAACTATGTTGAATTAAAAATAGAATTAAAAAAATAAATAAATTGAAGTAAAAATAATTTTTTTATTAATAATAAAGTATTATTTTTATTATAAAAGGAATGAGTCAATGAATAGGTAAGTCTTCGGAGCTCGACAAAATGAGTTTGTTAAAATTGAGGATTTTAAGCTCTTAGGCAGGTTGTTCCACAATTTAGGTCCGCTGACGCTGAACCTCCTTAATCCTAATTATTTGAGCTTGTGCTTGTTGGGAACAACGTCCTTCAACTTAGCCGATCTCAATCCTTGTTTTTTCGGCAGACTAGCTAATAAATATGAAACTATTTATTCATGAATTTTTTCGATTTTTTCTCAATGCAGTAAAAAAAAGAAATGTCTCAAATTTCCATTCTAACCCCCTTTTGTGGTTTCACAAAATTTAAAATACCCTAAAATATCATCTACAACTACCTGTGATCGAGAACTTGAATCTTTTTTGAAATTAGCGAAAGATTTTATACAAATAATAATTCAATCAAATCTCATCAGCTAGAGCCTCCAATATGAGATCTTGCAACATGTTTTTCAGCTTTTAACTTTCTTTTTTCAGAATTCATATATTTTCCAAAATAATCAATCCATGAAATCAAGCAACTTTGAATCAAAAATTTGTATTGTTCACATGCAAAACATGAAAAATCACAGAAATCTTCCTGTAAAAAAAGAGTTGAATCCTCAACGATTAAAATCTAGGTTACTATTACATTCAAAAGGTTTTTAACTAATTAAAACAAAATTCATAGTTTCGAGTCAATGCCTGTTTGTTGTGAGTTTGAAATTAAAAAAATAAAAAGTACCTTTTATAGAAAAAATTTCAATGAAATCGAAATTTCTGAACAATGAGGTCAAAATGTAAATAAGTTCATCGAACGATCCTAAAAAGGTTTGATTTTCTGATAACTTCTAAATTCCAAATTAATTATAAAAATATTCACTTTGGAGTTTATTAAAATGCATGTTTTTTTTGAAAAAAAACTAGATGAGCGTTGAATAACATCTCGTGTTTTCAAAGTTGTATTGTTGAGATTTTTATTTAATTTTTTTGAATTTTTTCTCAATAAAAATCCAGAAAATTGCACAGATGAACGCGATAAGCTTTATTTTATGTGAATTTTTTTTCCAGTCTCATGTTAACTGCCTACAAGAAAACACCAGATTTTTATTTTCCATCAAAAATTCAAAGATTTTTCAATACATGAAGAATACTGTATTTTGTCAGTTATGATAAATATATGTGTAGAATTAGATCGGAAAGTTGGAAGAATTATTAGAGAAGATAAAAAAGCTGTTTTTTTGATATAAGACATCACAATACAATACAATACAAATACGAACATTATTATAGAGGCATTTACACTGAAGACTTTCTAGATATTCTGATGAATGATCTTTTCACTATTTTAAAAAACACATCAATGAACTCTTCAAAAAATTAAAAAAAACTTGTACAAACATTTATCATTGAACTTTTATTCAAACACTTTTATTATTTTTTCATTAAGTCTGAAAACTTCAAAAATTATTTTGAAAGAATTCGGCTTCATTTTTATGCAAAAACTTTGAATAAATCATTTTCATACAAGAATTATTCATTGTAATCACGAATCTCTTCTTAATTTTTCAGTGAACCAATTTTCCTAGCTTTGAAAACATGACACAATGGCATCCTAACCCTTGTTTTTGTTCTTTATTTTGCATTCAATAAAAACAACTGAAGTTAGGCTTTGTTTGAGATTATCAAGAATCAAACTGCCTATCTATTTATGTAGAAAACCTTTTTAAATATTAATATCCACTAGAAATGAAATAAATACTATCGAATTATGCACATGAAACTTCAACAATTTATGTATATAATCGTACCAATTGGCATGATTAATTTTCAAGTAATCCCCATCTCAAATAGAATGATTTCTCAATACCTGAATGATACGAAGCTTGAAATGGATTCCAAGAGAGGTATACATTCTCTGACTTCAAAACACGCTGTGCTTGAATGTATATCAAATATCAGTTTTAATTGTTATCTTTTTGAAAAAAAGTTTTTTTATGATATATTTCAAGGATTGGATCGATATATTTCAGGCATAGAAGGATGTATTTCTAAATAATAAAGCATCGAAAGATTTGTGTTCAGAAAAATCAACGACGGGTTGATGTATGGTGTTGGGATATTTTTAGAATTATTTGCAAGAGAAAAAATAATTTTCTCCACCTGCTCACCTAAAACCTTTCCACTTAATAGTTAAAGAAAAAATTAAATTTGGATTTTTTTGTTTTGGTTGTTAATGCTGGTTTTTTGGCTTTTTTTGCTATTATTTTTGTTGTTGCTTTTTTCATTGTTGTTGTTAACAAAATTCCCAAATATTCAAATATATCTCCATTTCATTTTTGCTTTGGACTCATGGCACAAAGTTTGCATTTTTTAACTTTCCTTTTTCTTTCTTTTTCATTTATTGTCTTTTGTTTATTTTTTTAATTTTTTATTTCATTTTTATTTATTTATTTTTTTTAATCTTTACCTTTTATTTTTCTTTTCTTTTTCTTTTCTTTTTCTTTGCTTTTTTTCTTTTTTTTTCAATTTTTTTTCACTTACCTTTTTCATTCCGTTTTCTTATTTTTTAATTCCGATTTATTTTCTTTTTTTTCTATTTTTTTCCTGTTCCTTTCCTTTTTCGTTATTTTTTCTTTCTTTTCACTTTCTTTTTATTCTTCTTTTTTTTCTTCTTTCTCCCTTTTTTTTATTTATTTTCTTTTTTATTTATAGTTTTATTTTAGGGTTGTTCTTGTTCGTATTAACGGTGTTTTTAATGATGCTAATGTTGTTGCTGATGTTGACGTGTTTCTCGATTATGTAAGGTTTTTGAGTCAATATTAAATTTGACATAATTAATCATCTTTTTGATATAAATTTTTTTCCATTGTTTTAATCGATAATAATATTGTTGTTAGTTTTTTTTATAGATATTACTATATTCGTTGATTATGTTGATCAAAAAGTAAACCTAGACGCCTAATCAATTGAACTTACGAAGAAGAAGATGAAGATGGAGGAGGTAAAGACGGAAATGAAAAAGATGGTATGAAAAAAGATGAAAAAGAATATCGTGAAAACAATGACGAATATGATCAAGAAGAATATGATGAAGAAAAATATGATGAAGAAGAAGATGATGAAGAAGAATGTGATGAAGAAGAATATGATGAAGAAGAATATGATGAAGAAGAATATGATGAAGAAGAATATGATGAAGAAGAATATGATGAAGAAGAATATGATGAAGAAGAATATGATGAAGAAGAATATGATGAAGAAGAATATGATGAAAAAGAATATGATGAAGAAGAATATGATGAAGAAGAATATGATGAAGAAGAATATGATGAAGAAGAATATGATGAAGAAGAATATGATGAAGAAGAATATGATGAAGAAGAATATGATGAAGAAGAATATGATGAAGAAAAATATGATTAAGAAGAATATGAAGAAGAAGAATATGATGAAGAAGAATATGATGAAGAAGAATATGATGAAGTAGATTATGATGAAGAAGAATATGATGAATATGATGAAGAAGAATATGATGAATATGATAAGAAAAATATGATGAAGAGAATATGATGAAGAAGATTATGATGAAGAAGAATATGATGAATATGATGAAGAAGAATATGCTGAAGATGATGAAGAAGAATATGATGAATATGATGAAGAAGAATATGATGAAGAAGAATATGATGAAGAAAAATATGATGAAGAAGAATATGATTAAGAAAAATATGAAGAAGAAGAATATGACGAAGAAGAATATGATGAAGAAGAATATGATGAAGAAGAATATGATGAAGAAGAATATGATGAAGAAGAATATGATGAAGAAGAATATGATGAAGAAGAATATGATGAAGAAGAATATGATGAAGAAGAATATGATGAAGAAGAATATGATGAAGAAGAATATGATGAAAAAAAATATGATGAAGATGAAATTGATGTGAATGTATATGATGATAATTAATATGATGAGGATGAATATGATGAGGATGAATATAATGAGGATGAATATGATGAAGATGAATATGATGAGGATGAATATAATGAGGATGAATATGATGAGGATGAATATGATGAGGAGGAATATGATGAGGAGGAATATGATGAGGATAAATATGATGAGGATGAATATGATGAAGATGAATATGATGAGGAGGAATATGATGAGGATGAATATGATGAGGATGAATATGATGAGGATGAATACAATGAGGATGATTATAATGAAGATGAATATGATAAGGATGAATATGATGAGGCCTCGAAACTCTACGGGGTTAATGACACTATAATAATATTAGTTTTTTATTCTATGAGGATGAATATGTTGAGAATAAATATGATGAAGATGAATATGATGAGGATAAATATGATGAGGATGAATATGATGAGGATGAATATGATGAGGATGAATATGATGAGGATGAATATGATGAAGATGAATATGATGAGGATGAAAATGATGAAGATGAATATGATGAGGATGAATATGATGAGGATGAAGATGATGAGGATGAATATGATGAGGATGAATATGATGAGGATGAATGTGATGAGGATGAATATGATGAGGATGAATATGATGAGGATGAATATGATGAGGATGAATATGATGAAGATGAATATGATGAGGATGAAAATGATGAAGATGAATATGATGAGGATGAATATGATGAGGATGAAGATGATGAGGATGAATATGATGAGGATGAATATGATGAGGATGAATATGATGAGGATGAATATGATGAGGATGAATATGATGAGGATGAAAACGATAAGGATGAAAATGATGAGAATGAATATGATGAAAATGAATATGATGAGGATGAATATGATGAGGATGAATATGATGAGGAGGATTATGATGAGGATGAATATGATGAGGATGAATACAATGAGGATGAGTATAATGAAGATGAATATGTTAAGGATGAATAAGATGAGGCCTCGAAACTCTACGGGGTTAATGACACTATAATAATATTCGTTTTTTATTGTATGAGGATGAATATGTTGAGAATAAATATGATGAAGATGAATATGATGAGGATGAATATGATAAGAATGAATACAATGAGGATGAATATGATAAGGATGAATATGATGAGGATGAATACAATAAGGATGAATACAATGAGGATGTATATGATGAGGATGAATATGATGAGAATGAATATGATGAAGATGAATATGATGAGGATGAATATGATGAGGATAAATATGATAAGGATGAATGTGATGAGGATGAATATAATGAGGATGAATATAATGAGGATGAATATGATGAGGATGAATATGATGAGGATGAATATGATGAGGATGAATATGATGTGGATGAATATGATGAGGATGAATGTGATGAGGATGAATATGATGAGGATGAATATGATGAGGATGAATATAATGATGATGAATATGATGAGGATGAATATGATGAGGATGAATATAATGAGGATGAATATGATGAAGATGAATATGATGAGGATGATTATGATGAGGATGACTATGATGAGGATAAATATGATGAGGATGAATGTGATGAGGATGAATATGATGAGGATGAATATGATGAGGATGAATGTGATGAGGATGAATATGATGAGGATGAATATGATGAGGATGAATATGATGAGGATGAATATGATGAAGATGAATATGATGAGGATGAATATGATGAAGATGAATATGATGAGGAGGAATATGATGAGGATAAATATGATGAGGATGAATATGATGAGGATGAATATGATGAAGATGAATATGATGAGGATAAATATGATGAGGATAAATATGATGAAGATGAATATGATGAGGATGAATATGATGAGGATGATTATAATGAAGATGAATATGATGAGGATGAATATGTTGAGGCCTCGAAACTCTACGGGGTTAATGACATTATAATAATATTCGTTTTTTATTGTATGAGGATGAATATGTTGAGAATGAATATGATAAGGATGAATATGATGAGGATGAATATGATGAGGAGGAATATGATGAGGATGAATATGTTGAGGATGAATATGATGAGGATGAGTATGATGAGGATGAATATGATGAGGATGAATATGATGAGGATGAATATGATGAGGATGAATATGATGAGGATGAATATGATGAGGATGAATATGATGAGGATGAATATGATGAGGATGAATATGATGAGGATGAATATGATGAGGATGAATATGATGAAGATGAATATGATGAGGATGAATATGATGAGGATAAATATGATGAGGATGAATATAATGAAGACGAATATGATGAAGATAAATATGATGAGGATGAATATGATGAGGATGAATATGATGAGGATGAATGTGATGAGGATGAATATGATGAGGATGAATAAGATGAAGATGAATATGATGAGGATGAATATGATGAAGATGAATAAGATGAAGATGAATATGATGAGGATGAATATGATGAGGATGAATATGATGAGGATGAATATGATGAGGATGAATATGATGAGGATGAATATGATGAGGATGAATATGATGAGGATGATTATGATGAGGATGAATATGATGAGGATGAATATGATGAGGATGAATATGATGAAGATGATTATGATGAGGATGAATATGATGAAGATGAATATGATAAGGATGAATACAATGAGGATGAATATGATGAGGATGAATACAATGAGGATGAATATGATAAGGATGAATACAATGAGGATGAATATGATGAGGATGAATATGATGAGGATGAATATGATGAGGATGAATATGATGAAGATTAATATGATGAGGATGAATATGATGAGGATGAATATGATGAAGATGAATATGATGAGGATGAATATGAAGAGGATGAATATGATGAGGATGAATATGATGAGGATAAATATGATGAGGATGAATATGAAGAGGATGAATATGATGAGGATGAATATGATGAGGATAAATATGATGAGGATGAATATGATGAAGATGAATATGATGAGGATGAATATGATGAGGATGAGTATGATGATGATAAATATGATGAGGATGAATGTGATGAAGATGAATATGATGAGGATGAATATGATGAAGATGAATATGATGAGGATGAATATGAAGAGGATGAATATGATGAGGATGAATATGATGAGGATAAATATGATGAGGATGAATATGAAGAGGATGAATATGATGAGGATGAATATGATGAGGATGAATATGATGAGGATAAATATGATGAGGATGAATATGATGAAGATGAATATGATGAGGATGAATATGATGAGGATGAATATGATGATGATAAATATGATGAGGATGAATGTGATGAGGATGAATATAATGAAGATGAATTTGATGACGAGGAGAAGGACGAAAAATTTGAGAAAGATGATAATTTTAAATATAAAAACTGGAGATGGTACCGTATAAGCTACTCACAGAGGCGTCTCGCTCTGTTTCATTCCTAGTGAGTAAACGTTAAACAAGAGAGATTTTTATTGGCCACCTAACGGATAAAAAATGATTTTGATTTTCACACGCTTTAAGCTTGTGAAAATAAAAGGTTGAGAAGTTTTTATTCAGCTAAATGTTTGAGACAAAAAAATCAAATTGATTCACATAACAAAGTTCGGATGTTTTAGAAACGAAGTAAGGGAAGTATAGCAAATCTGACCAGCATGAACTGATGAAATATCTTTAACCTAAACAGTTTTTTTCAAAAATAATATCAAAATACTATAACCATCATACAGTTGAAAAGCTGATATGAGCCAAGTTAGTCCAAAATTTAGTTGAATACGCTCATGAGCGGTAAATATAGCCACTTATTCAGCTAATAAGTCAACACAAACAGTAGAAAATAAAAAGAATGGCCTTTTATGTCTCATGCAATGGATCCTTGGACAATATAAAACCTAAGGTTTGCTTTGACAAGTCACCAGACATCTTTTCTCATTACAGCTAACGCACACAAAAAATTTTACACAATCGTGTCTTTTTTGGATTTGCAAGAGTTCTCTCTAAAAATCTGATTTATATCTTCACTCATTCATGACCACGTATCTTGGCAGTCTCCAATAAAATCAGAAGCAAAAAAAAATTTTCGGAAAAAAATCGCTCTTTTTGTGCTTTCCAAAAACACAACAGTATTGATCAGATGAGGTGATTTCCTTGTGGTTTACTACACATTTTTACACCTTTTTTGAATCTCATAGATTCGATTGTTACAATAAATTCTGATCATATCTTCCGTGGTCTGATAAAACACTTAAATCTCGTTTTTATGCGGTCATTTTTTATCAGCTCATTCGTTCATATTTATTTCCAACCTTTTATCTTTTTTCCTCTTTTGAAATTCTCATAATCTGATGTTCTTCATTTTTTTTTCGGGTTTTGTATATAGCATGATTTTAAATTTTATGAACACAAAGTTGTTATAAACATCAAAGACATCATATTCAGATTACAGTAATATAACCAAATTTAAAATTATTTTTTCATGATTCATTACGTTTTCTCACACTCTTTTATGTAAAAAGATAAAAATTTGCACTGTTGTGAAAATTTCAAAGTTTAGAGGGGAATACGTTTTTTTCAATTAAAATTACTCAACTCTTTTCTCATTTGATCATTTTGGCATTTTAAAAATTTGGATATACAGTCTTTTTTTCTTTTGTTCAATTATTTTGTATTTGTATATTTATAGTTCAGTTTTTTTTATCGTCAAGTCAAAATAAAGTTGATGTCTTATAATTTCCAAGTTTTTCTTCTCGGACCTTCCATAATCATGTGAAAAAATAAGTTCGATTTTTTATCAAATTTTTTTTCTTGATTCCATCGCTATTTCTTTTCATTTTATTAGGACTGTCAGTTTTCACGCATGATTTATATTACTGTCTCACGATTCATTTTTCTTTTCATTTTTTCTTATTTTCTCTTTGTTCCATTTTTTTTACTTTTATTCTATTCTTTTGTTTATGACTTAGACTCTTTCTCTACCATCTATCTTCTCATTGTCCTATCCAGTTTACGAAAGATAGTTTAGACTAACCTTTAATTTAATTTCAAAAAAGGTCGGTCAACGTTCAAATTTTTTTGATAAGAACCACTCTAATAATTTTTTTTAATTGTCAGGTGTTACATTATACAAACTTCGAAATACTTATTCATTTTCAGTTTTTCACCTTTCATTATTAAATTTCACTTTGAAAAAAAAAACAGAAAATTTAAAAATTAAAACTTAATGTGTTTGAAGTATGTTTATGTATTTATGTAACTCTGAATTTAGTTCGGGTGAAAGTGACATGTTTGTACTTTTTTTTTAATTTCGGAAAACGTAAAAAGTTAAGAAGATACATTGGATTTAAAAGCAAAAACATTTTTGAAACGTACTATTGATCACAAATTTGAACAAATCATGGTTGTTTAATTTTTGAAAAAAAAAAAGAAAATAGATTTCCAAGTTTTTGAAAATTCTGGAAATAGGAAGAAATTTATAGGTGAGATTTTCAGTATTTTTAGCGAAAAATCTTGATTTACCTTCCATATACATTATTTTATGTCGCGATTGTGTTTTTTATGTGTGATAAGCATTCATAAAACAATAGAAATTTTGTATAGTGTAAAAATGTAATACATGAGACAGAAAGATTGGAATAATTAAATATTAAAATCTTTTTTATAATTAAATAGTCTGAAATAATTACTTTTTATGTTTTTTTTTTACTTTTCTTTGTTCTTCCTAGGTATTTAAACTCTTTATTTACTACTTCAGAAAAAATGATTTGGCGTTTGAAAGTTAGTTTTTTATAGCAAAGGATATTTGAAAAAAACTTGAAAAGTCTGAAAGATACACAAGAAATAAACTATGAGATGAGAAGAAGGGAAAGAAACTTAGTTAATCAAGCGTTTTTCGTTCCAAATTCTTAATACAAGCCATAAATAATGATTTTTCGTTGTAGTTTGGTGCCATAAACTTGCTTACGCTGTGTTTCTGGGGGTCCTTTTTGAAACGTGTTCAACATTAATTTCACGTAATACATCATTTATCCAACAAAAGTTCTAAATAAGTTTATTTGAGTTTTTATTTGAATTTGAATTTTTTATCACTTAGATTTTTTGAGATTTCAAATTATCTGGTTTGATAAAACTATGTTTTAACTCAGGAAAATCCCCATGTAACAATCAATGTTATATCTTAAGTATTTTTTTTTTAATTTTAACTAAAAAAATGATAAATTTACTTGGATCAAGTAAAAATTGAAAAGTAATGAGCTTGATCACTCGTAAAAACGAAGTTCGTCTCATAACAGCTAACTGTTAAATTTCATTTCCAGTTTTAAAATGTTTTTCCACCTGAAAGCCACAAATAATGCACTAAAAACAAATTTATATATCGATAAAATTATCCTACTTTCCAATAGGATAGAACATTCTTTTGCGTCTTTTGGTATAATTATTCAAAACATACTGATAGATAATACTGAATGTATGTTGAGATTCAGAAATTAGTTGGAAGAAAACCTTTTTCATTCAAACAAAAAAACATATTCTTTGATATTTTTGTCAAAGACATTTTTTTCTTTGGAATTTATTGCGCTGAGTTAAAAATCGTTTCATCATTTAATTATGATAGTTGTACTGGTTCAATTTAAATACATGTACGAAAGCTTTTTTTGCATATATACTTTTTGGTGAGAATCAAATTAATTTTCTTTTATATTTTTTCCTCATAAAGACTATCCAAATAATGATTAAAAGTTAAATTTTCTCAAACAAAAATTTTTCATTGAAAAATTCAACATTTTATTTTCATATAATATAACTTTTTCTTTACTATATTTTTTGGTTCTGTTTAATAACATTTTTTTCATCTTTTTTTATATTTTCACTTTTCACAACTTGATACATTTTGATACATCGGTTGATGAATAAAATTGAATACTAATTGTATAACGTTATCATTTTTTTCCTTTTTCAGTTTTTTTTGAGATTATGGTATACATAATACTTTTTTTTGTGTTTTTCAACCGACAGAATTCCAAAAAGCGGCAAAACGGAGGAAGATTGAAGATTTACTAGCCTTAAAAAAATCAATTCACCAGAGTTTGTGTGTGTTTGTATTTATCGTTTGGTTGTGTTTTTTAGTGTTGCTTGTATGTGTATCTTATGTTTTAGTATCACGTGTATCTGTATGTGTTCTATTAGGTTTATTTTTTTTCGTTTGTGTTCGTAGTTTAATGACGTGTTTTCATTTCCTGTTTTCTATCAAAATGACATGTATTTTTGTGGTGAAAGCTACAACTGTCGAAAAAACCTTTGATTACTTTCAAAATGAATGTAAATTCACGGCATTTCAAAAATTTACAATGAGAAAAGTACATGTTGAAAGAATAAAAAGAATTAATGGAAAACAACCGATATGCCAATATCAAAGGAAAATTAAAAGATAAGAAAGATTCAAATTATTCACGCTCCAAGCAACATAAACAAATAAAAGTGTGAAGTTTTAGATTGAGTTTTCACCTTGGGTATAAATTTCATGTGGTTTATTTATACCGATGAAAATCTTGTTTTCATGCCTTAGTAGGATTTTCCCGCCTGATTTATTAACCGCTGAAAACAAAATCCTGCCTTTTCTTCTGCAAAAAAATAAGAAATGATTTACGGGTTTGTATTTTTTAGAAGTTTCCTCTTTTTAACAACTGGAAATTATTAAAAATAACAATAATTTTAAATTATTTTTTTTCAATTTTTTTCACTTGTTTTTCCCCTATCAAAAAATTTCATTAAGGTCTCTGTAGTTTAAGCCCTTTCAATAATTTTATTGATTACTTTTATTGATTAAGTTGCTCTTGAATACTTTTTTCTTCTTCAGTTGAAAAAAAAATTTGTTAAACCATATATTCAAACTCAACTTGCTTTTATTTCTGACGTGCAAAAAGAACTCTATTCAACCTCAGCTGGATTATCTTTTGATTTCATATTATAACTTCTTTTAAATGAAGCTCGAAACAAGTAAATGGGTTTTTTTTTCAGATTAGAATTAAATAAAATAAATAGATAAAACCTTTATTTTTTTCAATCAATTCTCAAAAGTATTTAAAGATCTTTATTGTCTGGAGGAACATCAAAAATTTGAACAGACTACTTCATTTCCAACATTTTCATTGTCAACATTTTGGTTCCTTCAACAAAATACACGAGTTCCGGACAGCAATGATTCAAATGATCAAACTACGATGAGGGTAAAAATGAGAAAGCCGTAAGTGTTAAGAAAAGATGAGATTAAAAACTGAGAAATTAAAGAAGTAAAAGATGATGACGAAAAATAAGAAGATTCAGAAGATGTGAAAAGATATGTAAAAGAAAAAAATAAAGCAAAATGGAGACGGATAGAAAAAAAGGTGAAGAAGAAGCACTTGAATAATGAGAGGAAAGAGGAAAAAAAGAACATGGAGAAAAAAAAAGGAAGAAGAAGAATGAGAAAAAGTGGAAGAAGGAAAATAAAAAGAAGTTTATGATGAAGAAAAAGATGAAGAAGAAGATGAAAAAGAAGATAAAGAAGAAGAAGAAGAAGGTGAAGAAGAAGGAGAAAAAGAAAAAGATAGAACTGAAAAAGAAAAAAAAAGTAAGAAGAATATAAAGATGAAATGGAAGAAACGGAGGATGAAGATGATGACGGCGACAATGTGCAAGAAGGCATTGAAGATGCAGATAAGAAGACCTCGAAGGTATTAGAAACGTGATGAAGACTCATTCATTCCACTTATGCGGAGACGGAATTTTATTTTTGAATTTCGAAATATGGGATGAAATAAATTTTTATTAAAAAAACCTTTAATTTTTGTATTTCTTTTTTTAACAGTATCATCAGCGGATTTTTTATTATTTGGTCAAAATTTAGATTGTATTTCATATATCTTAGAATTGCAATCAGCGTGACTCCCCCCCCCGATACTATTATTCACTTCTCATAACTCAAGTCAGACAATTGGCTGGCAAATCAGTTTATACTTTCTCTTTTTTGATAATCCCAACTATTTTACGTACTCAAAACTACTTTATATCTTTTGTACTTAAAACTTATCTATGATAATCAAAACTACATTATATCTGTGACAATCAAAAATATTTCATATTTAAAAATAAAAAGCTACGCCTATTATTTTTGTAACGAAAGAAACAGTAATGTGAGAAAAATGAAAAAGGAAAAAACTCGGAAAATAATTTTCAAGATTATCCTCTTGTGTATCTTAAATTCACGAATCAACCACTGTTGTGTCTGTGATTGCAAGTGTAGATGCAATGACTACGTAGTTTAGTGCCTGGAATGGAACATAAAGTAACCTTGGCGTAGAATAATTTGTTGAGGAGTAAGAAAAAAATATTGAAACACGGAATATTTGATGAGACATCTATAAATCTCAATAGTAAACTAAAAATTGAGAAAAGAATACTCTGAAATTATATGTTGGAAACAGAAATTCAAAAAAAAAAAGTGAAATCCTTAAATACAATACAATAAAATACAATAAAATACAAACACGAAGATTATTATAATAGCATTAACCCCGTATAATCTCATGGCCACTCAATACGTGTCATTATTTAGAATATAATGAAAAATTGAAAATAGATTTAAATAAGTAAAAAAAATGAAAATGAAAATAATTTATTTCTAAAAAAGAAGTACAGTATTATTTTTATGATGATAGGAAAGATTTAATGAATAATTAAGTCTTCAGAGATCGAAAAAATGATTTTGTTGAACTTGAAGATTTTGAGCTGTTAGGCAGGTTGTTCCACAACTTAGGTCCGCTGACGCTGAACCTTCTTAATCCTAATGATTTTAGCTTGTGCTTGTTGGGAACAACGTCCTTTGACTTAGCCGATCTCGGTCTCTGTTTTTCCGGGAGACTAGCAACTGGAACTAGTTAATATTTTTTTAAACAGAAGTTACCACGAATTGAGAGTGATAAAAATTGTAAATGTCGTAAAGGGGTAGCAGGAAAAAAAGGAATTTAAGAGTTGCAAAGAATCAATTGATGGGAGAAAAATGGGAGGCGTAATGATGTTGTTAGCCTCTTAAAATCGATTTGGGTGTTCATTACGTGTGGTCATGTGAACAGATTGGTGTAATTGCTCGCATGGAATGTTCATTTCGCTCTGAATGAATGCATGGATGAGCGCATGGATGGGTAGCTGGATGGATTGGTGTATGGAAGGGTAGATGGATGGATTGGTGTATGGAAGGGTAGATGGATAGGTGGAGGGATGGGTGGATGAATGGGTGGATGGATGGGTGGATGAATGGGTGGATGGATGGGTGGATGGATGGATGGATGGATGGGTGGATGGATGGGTGGATGGATGGGTGGATGGATGGGTGGATGGATGGGTGGATGGATGGGTGGATGGATGGGTGGATGGATGGGTGGATGGATGGGTGGATGGATGGGTGGATGAATGGGTGGATGGATGGGTGGATGGATGGGTGGATGGATGGGAGGATGGATGGGTGGATGGATGGGTGGATGGATGGGTGGATGGATGGGTGGATGGATGGGTGGATGGATGGGTGGATGGATGGGTGGATGGATGGGTGGATGGATGGGTGGATGGATGGGTGGATGGATGGGTGGATGGATGGGTGGATGGATGGGTGGATGGATGGGTGGATGGATGGGTGAATGGATGGGTGGATGGATGGGTGGATGGATGGGTGGATGGATGAGTGGATGGATGGGTGGATGGATGGGTGGATGGATGGGTGGATGGATGGGTGGATGGATGGGTGGATGGATGGGTGAATAGATGGGTGGATGGATGGGTGGATGGATGGGTGGATGGATGGGTGGATGGATAAGTGGATGGATGGGTGGATGGATGGGTGGATGGTTGGGTGGATGGATGGGTGGATGGATGGGTGGATGGATGGGTGGATGGATGGGTGGATGGATGGATGGGTGGATGGATGGGTGGATGGATGGGTGGATGGATGGGTGGATGGATGGGTGGATGGATGGGTGGAGAGATGGGTGGATGGATGGGTGGATGGATGGGTGGATGGATGGTTGGATGGGTGGGTGGATGGATGGGTGGATGGATGGGTGGATGGATGGGTGGATGGATGGGTGGATGGATGGGTGGATGGATGGGTGGATGGATGGGTGGATGGATGGGAAGATAGATTAGTGGATGGATGGGTGGATGAATGGGTGGATGGATGGGTGGATGGATGGGTGGATGGATGGGTGGATGGATGGGTGGATGGATGGGTGGATGGATGGTTGGATGGATGGATGGGTGGATGGATGGGTGGATGGATGGGTGGATGGATGGGTGGATGGATGGGTGGATGGATGGGTGGATGGATGGGTGGAGAGATGGGTGGATGGATGGGTGGATGGATGGGTGGATGGATGGTTGGATGGGTGGGTGGATGGATGGGTGGATGGATGGGTGGATGGATGGGTGGATGGATGGGTGGATGGATGGGTGGATGGATGGGTGGATGGATGGGAAGATAGATTAGTGGATGGATGGGTGGATGAATGGGTGGATGGATGGGTGGATGGATGGGTGGATGGATGGGTGGATGGATGGGTGGATGGATGGGTGGATGGATGGTTGGATGGGTGGGTGGATGGATGGGTGGATGGATGGGTGGATGGATGGGTGGATGGAAGGGTGGATGGATGGGTGGATGGATGGGTGGATGGATGGGAAGATAGATTGGTGGATGGATGGGTGGATGGATGGGTGGATGGATGGGTGGATGGATGGGTGGATGCATGGGTGGATGGATGGGTGGATGGATGGGTGGATGGATGGGTGGATGGATGGGTGGATGGATGGGTGGATGGATGGGTGGATGGATGGGAAGATAGATGGGTGGATGGATGGGTGGATGGATGGGTGGATGGATGGGTGGATGGATGGGTGGATGGATGGGTGGATGGATGGGTGGATGGATGGGTGATGGATGAATGGGTGGATGGATGGGTGGATGGATGGGTGGATGGATGGGTGGATGGATGGGTGGATGGATGGGTGGAGAGATGGGTGGATGGATGGGTGGATGGATGGGTGGATGGATGGTTGGATGGGTGGGTGGATGGATGGGTGGATGGATGGGTGGATGGATGGGTGGATGGATGGCTGGATGGATGGGTGGATGGATGGGTGGATGGATGGGAAGATAGATGGGTGGATGGATGGGTGGATGGATGGGTGGATGGATGGGTGGATGGATGGGTGGATGGATGGGTGGATGGATGGGTGGATGGATGGGTGGATGGATGGGTGGATGGATGGGTGGATGGATGGGTGGATGGATGGGTGGATGGATGGGAAGATAGATGGGTGGATGGATGGGTGGATGGATGGGTGGATGGATGGGTGGATGGATGGGTGGATGGATGGGTGGATGGATGGGTGGATGGATGGGTGGATGGATGGGTGGATGGATGGGTGGATGGATGGGTGGATGGATGGGTGGATGGATGGGTGGATGGATGGGTGGATGGATGGGTGGATGGATGGGTGGATGAATGGGTGGATGGATGAGGGGTTGGATGGTTGGATGGATGGGTGGATGGATGGGTGGATGGATGGGTGGATGAATGGGTGGATGGATGGGGGGTTGGATGGTTGGATGGATGGGTGGATGGATGGGTGGATGGATGGGTGGATGGATGGGTGGATAGATGGGTAGATGGATGGGTGGATGGATGGGTGGATGAGTGGGTGGATGAATGGGTGGATGGATAGGTGGATGGATGGGTGGTTGGATGGGTGGATGGATGGATAGCTGGATGGATGGGTGGTTGGATGGGTGGATGGATGGATGGGTGGATGGATGGGTGGATGGATGGGTGGATGGATGGGTGGATGGATGGGTGGATGGATGGGTGGATGGATGGGTGGATGGATGGGTGGATGGATGGGTGGATGGATGGGTGGATGGATGGGTGGATGGATAGGTGGATGGATAGGTGGATGGATGGTTGGATGGGTGGGTGGATGGATGGATGGGTAGATGGGTGGATGGATTAGTGGATGGATGGGTGGATGGATGGGTGGATAGATGGGTGGATGGATGGGTGGATGGATGGGTGGATGGATGGGTGGATGGATGGGTGGATGGATGGGTGGATGGATGGGTGGATGGATGGGTGGATGGATGGGTGGATGGATGGGTGGATGGATAGGTGGATGGATGGGTGGATGGATGGGTGAATGGATGGGTGGATGGATGGGTGGATGGATGGGTGGATGGATGGGTGGATGGATGGGTGGATGGATGGGTGGATGGATGGGTGGATGGATGGATGGGTGGATGGATGGGTGGATGGATGGGTGGATGGATGGGTGGATGGATGGGTGGATGGATGGGTGGAGAGATGGGTGGATGGATGGGTGGATGGATGGGTGGATGGATGGTTAGATGGGTGGGTAGATGGATGGGTGGATGGATGGGTGGATGGATGGGTGGATGGATGGGTGGATGGATGGGTGGATGGATGGGTGGATGGATGGGAAGATAGATGGGTGGATGGATGGGTGGATGGATGGGTGGATGGATGGGTGGATGGATGGGTGGATGGATGGGTGGATGGATGGGTGGATGGATGGGTGGATGGATGGGTGGATGGATGGGTGGATGGATGGGTGGATGGATGGGTGGATGGATGGGTGGATGGATGGGTGGATGGATGGGTGGATGGATGGGTGGATGGATGGATGGATGGATGGGTGGATGGATAGGTGGATGGATGGTTGGATGGGTGGGTGGATGGATGGATGGGTAGATGGGTGGATGGATTGGGGGATGGATGGGTGGATGGATGGGTGGATAGATGGGTAGATGGATGGGTGGATGGATGGGTGGATGGATGGGTGGATGGATGGGTGGATGGATGGGTGGATGGATGGGTGGATGGATGGGTGGATGGATGGGTGGATGGATAGGTGGATGGATGGGTGGATGGATGGGTGGATGGATGGGTGGATGGATGGGTGGATGGATGGGTGGATGGATGGGTGGATGGATGGGTGGATGGATGGGTGGATGGATGGGTGGATGGATGGGTGGATGGATGGGTGGATGGATGGGTGGATGGATGGGTGGATGGATGGGTGGATGGATGGATGGGTGGATGGATGGGTGGATGGATGGGTGGATGGATGGGTGGATGGATGGGTGGATGGATGGGTGGATGGATGGGTGGATGGATGGGTGGATGGATGGGTGGATGGATGGGTGGATGGATGGGTGGATGGATGGGTGGATGGATGGGTGGATGGATGGGTGGATGGATGGTGGATGGATGGGTGGATGGATGGGTGGATGGATGGGTGGATGAATGGGTGGATGGATGGGTGGATGGATGGGTGGATGGATGGGTGGATGGATGGGTGGATGGATGGGTGGATGGATGGGTGGTTGGATGGGTGGATGGATGGAGAGCTGGATGGATGGGTGGGTGGATGGGTGGGTGGATGGGTGGATGGATGGGTGGATGGATGGGTGGATGGATGGGTGGATGGATGGGTGGATGGATGGGTGGATGGATGGGTGGATGGATGGGTGGATGGATGGGTGGATGAATGGGTGGAGGGATGGGGGGTTGGATGGTTGGATGGATGGGTGGATGGATGGGTGGATGGATTGGTGGATGGATGGGTGGATAGATGGGTAGATGGATGGGTGGATGGATGGGAGGATGAATGGGTGGATGAATGGGTGGATGGATAGGTGGATGGATGGGTGGTTGGATGGGTGGATGGATGGATAGCTGGATGGATGGGTGGTTGGATGGGTGGATGGATGGATGGGTGGATGGATGGGTGGATGGATGGGTGGATGGATGGGTGGATGGATGGGTGGATGGATGGGTGGATGGATGGGTGGATGGATGGGTGGATGGATGGGTGGATGGATGGGTGGATGGATGGGTGGATGGATGGGTGGATGGATGGGTGGATGGAAGGGTGGATGGATGGGTGGATGGATGGGTGGATGGATGGGTGGATGGATGGGTGGATGGATGGGTGGATGGATGGGTGGATGGATGGGTGGATGGATAGGTGGATGGATGGTTGGATGGGTGGGTGGATGGATGGGTGGATGGATGGGTGGATGGATGGGTGGATGGATGGGTGGATGAATGGGTGGATGGATGGGTGGATGGATGGGTGGATGGATGGGTGGATGGATGGGTGGATGAATGGGTGGATGGATGGGTGGATAGATGGGTGGATGGATGGGTGGATGGATGGGTGGATGGATGGGTGGATGGATGGGTGGATGGATGGGTGGATGGATGGGTGGATGGATGGGTGGATGGATGGGTGGATGGATCGGTGGATGGATGGGTGGATGGATGGGTGGATGGATGGGTGGATGGATGGGTGTAAGGATGGGTGGATGGATGGGTGGATGGATGGGTGGATGGATGGGAAGATAGATGGGTGGATGGATGGGTGGATGGATGGGTGGATGGATGGGTGGATGGATGGGTGGATGGATGGGTGGATGGATGGGTGGATGGATGGGTGGATGGATGGGTGGATGGATGGGTGGATGGATGGGTGGATGGATGGGTGGATGGATGGGTGGATGGATGGGTGGATGGATGGGTGGATGGATGGGTGGATGGATGGGTGTATGAATGGGTGGATGGATGGGTGGATGGATGGGTGGATGGATGGGTGGATGGATGGGTGGATGGATGGGTGGATGGATGGGTGGATGGATGGGTGGATGGATGGGTGGATGGATGGGTGGATGAATGGGTGGATGGATGGGTGGATGGATGGGTGGATGGATGGGTGGATGGATGGGTGGATGGATGGGTGGATGGATGGGTGGATGGATGGGTGGTTGGATGGGTGGATGGATGGATAGCTGGATGGATGGGTGGGTAGATGGATGGGTGGATGGATCGGTGGATGGATGGGTGGATGGATGGGTGGATGAATGGGTGGATGGATGGGTGGATGGATGGGTGGATGGATGGGTGGATGGATGGGTGGATGGATGGGTGGATGGATGGGTGGTTGGATGGGTGGATGGATGGAGAGCTGGATGGATGGGTGGGTGGATGGGTGGGTGGATGGGTGGATGGATGGGTGGATGGATGGGTGGATGGATGGGTGGATGGATGGGTGGATGGATGGGTGGATGGATGGGTGGATGGATGGGTGGATGGATGGTGGATGGATGGGTGGATGGATGGGTGGATGGATGGGTGGATGAATGGGTGGATGGATGGGTGGATGGATGGGTGGATGGATGGGTGGATGGATGGGTGGATGGATGGGTGGATGGATGGGTGGTTGGATGGGTGGATGGATGGAGAGCTGGATGGATGGGTGGGTGGATGGGTGGGTGGATGGGTGGATGGATGGGTGGATGGATGGGTGGATGGATGGGTGGATGGATGGGTGGATGGATGGGTGGATGGATGGGTGGATGGATGGGTGGATGGATGGGTGGATGAATGGGTGGAGGGATGGGGGGTTGGATGGTTGGATGGATGGGTGGATGGATGGGTGGATGGATTGGTGGATGGATGGGTGGATAGATGGGTAGATGGATGGGTGGATGGATGGGAGGATGAATGGGTGGATGAATGGGTGGATGGATAGGTGGATGGATGGGTGGTTGGATGGGTGGATGGATGGATAGCTGGATGGATGGGTGGTTGGATGGGTGGATGGATGGATGGGTGGATGGATGGGTGGATGGATGGGTGGATGGATGGGTGGATGGATGGGTGGATGGATGGGTGGATGGATGGGTGGATGGATGGGTGGATGGATGGGTGGATGGATGGGTGGATGGATGGGTGGATGGATGGGTGGATGGATGGGTGGATGGATGGGTGGATGGATGGGTGGATGGATGGGTGGATGGATGGGTGGATGGATGGGTGGATGGATGGGTGGATGGATAGGTGGATGGATGGTTGGATGGGTGGGTGGATGGATGGGTGGATGGATGGGTGGATGGATGGGTGGATGGATGGGTGGATGGATGGGTGGATGGATGGGTGGATGGATGGGTGGATGGATGGGTGGATGGATAGGTGGATGGATGGGTGGATGAATGGGTGGATGGATGGGTGGATAGATGGGAGGATGGATGGGTGGATGGATGGGTGGATGGATGGGTGGATGGATGGGTGGATGGATGGGTGGATGGATGGGTGGATGGATGGGTGGATGGATGGGTGGATGGATGGGTGGATGGATGGGTGGATGGATGGGTGGATGGATGGGTGGATGGATGGGTGGATGGATGGGTGGATGAATGGGTGGAGGGATGGGGGGTTGGATGGTTGGATGGATGGGTGGATGGATGGGTGGATGGATGGGTGGATGGATGGGTGGATGGATGGGTGGATGGATGGGTGGATGGATGGGAGGATGAATGGGTGGATGAATGGGTGGATGGATAGGTGGATGGATGGGTGGTTGGATGGGTGGATGGATGGATAGCTGGATGGATGGGTGGTTGGATGGGTGGATGGATGGATGGGTGGATGGATGGGTGGATGGATGGGTGGATGGATGGGTGGATGGATGGGTGGATGGATGGGTGGATGGATGGGTGGATGGATGGGTGGATGGATGGGTGGATGAATGGGTGGATGGATGGGTGGATGGATGGGTGGATGGATGGGTGGATGGATGGGTGGATGGATGGGTGGATGGATGGGTGGATGGATGGGTGGTTGGATGGGTGGATGGATGGATAGCTGGATGGATGGGTGGGTAGATGGATGGGTGGATGGATCGGTGGATGGATGGGTGGATGGATGGGTGGATGAATGGGTGGATGGATGGGTGGATGGATGGGTGGATGGATGGGTGGATGGATGGGTGGATGGATGGGTGGATGGATGGGTGGTTGGATGGGTGGATGGATGGAGAGCTGGATGGATGGGTGGGTGGATGGGTGGGTGGATGGGTGGATGGATGGGTGGATGGATGGGTGGATGGATGGGTGGATGGATGGGTGGATGGATGGGTGGATGGATGGGTGGATGGATGGGTGGATGGATGGGTGGATGGATGGGTGGATGAATGGGTGGAGGGATGGGGGGTTGGATGGTTGGATGGATGGGTGGATGGATGGGTGGATGGATTGGTGGATGGATGGGTGGATAGATGGGTAGATGGATGGGTGGATGGATGGGAGGATGAATGGGTGGATGAATGGGTGGATGGATAGGTGGATGGATGGGTGGTTGGATGGGTGGATGGATGGATAGCTGGATGGATGGGTGGTTGGATGGGTGGATGGATGGATGGGTGGATGGATGGGTGGATGGATGGGTGGATGGATGGGTGGATGGATGGGTGGATGGATGGGTGGATGGATGGGTGGATGGATGGGTGGATGGATGGGTGGATGGATGGGTGGATGGATGGGTGGATGGATGGGTGGGTAGATGGGTGGATGGATGGGTGGATGGATGGGTGGATGGATAGGTGGATGGATGGTTGGATGGGTGGGTGGATGGATGGGTGGATGGATGGGTGGATGGATGGGTGGATGGATGGGTGGATGGATGGGTGGATGGATGGGTGGATGGATGGGTGGATGGATGGGTGGATGGATGGGAGGATGAATGGGTGGATGAATGGGTGGATGGATAGGTGGATGGATGGGTGGTTGGATGGGTGGATGGATGGATAGCTGGATGGATGGGTGGTTGGATGGGTGGATGGATGGGTGTATGAATGGGTGGATGGATGGGTGGATGGATGGGTGGATGGATGGGTGGATGGATGGGTGGATGGATGGGTGGATGGATGGGTGGATGGATGGGTGGATGGATGGGTGGATGGATGGGTGGATGAATGGGTGGATGGATGGGTGGATGGATGGGTGGATGGATAGGTTGATGGATGGTTGGATGGGTGGGTGGATGGATGGGTGGATGGATGGGTGGATGGATGGGTGGATGGATGGGTGGATGGATGGGTGGATGGATGGGTGGATGGATCGGTGGATGGATGGGTGGATGGATGGGTGGATGGATGGGTGGATGGATGGGTGTAAGGATGGGTGGATGGATGGGTGGATGGATGGATGGATGGATTGGAAGATAGATGGGTGGATGGATGGGTGGATGGATGGGTGGATGGATGGGTGGATGGATGGGTGGATGGATGGGGGGATGGATGGGTGGATGGATGGGTGGATGGATGGGTGGATGGATGGGTGGATGGATGGGTGGATGGATGGGTGGATGGATGGGTGGATGGATGGGTGGATGGATGGGTGGATGGATGGGTGGATGGATGGGTGGATGGATGGGTGGATGGATGGGTGGATGGATGGGTGGATGGATGGGTGGATGGATTGGTGTATGAATGGGTGGATGGATGGGTGGATGGATGGGTGGATGGATGGGTGGATGGATGGGTGGATGGATGGGTGGATGGATGGGTGGATGGATGGGTGGATGGATGGGTGGATGAATGGGTGGATGGATGGGTGGATGGATGGGTGGATGGATGGGTGGATGGATGGGTGGATGGATGGGTGGATGGATGGGTGGATGAATGGGTGGATGGATGGGTGGATGGATGGGTGGATGGATGGGTGGATGGATGGGTGGATGGATGGGTGGATGAATGGGTGGATGGGTGGGTGGATGGATGGGTGGATGGATGGGTGGATGGATGGGTGGATGGATGGGTGGATGGATGGGTGGATGGATGGGTGGATGGATGGGTGGATGGATGGGTGGATGGGTGGTTGGATGGGTGGGTGGATGGATGGATGGGTAGATGGATTAGAAGAAGGATGAGTGCATGTTTGATTTAATGATGGAGTAAATGGATGGGTGCATGTATGAGTGCATGGTTGATTGCATGTTTGGTTGTATAGTTGAATACATGGTTGATTGCATTGTTGGTTGCATAGTTGAATACATGATTGATTGCATGGATGGCTGCAGAGACGGATGTCTAAATTGATGCTTGGGTAGAGGTCAGGATGGGGGTGGGGATGGATTGGTCTTATTGCGGATGGCTGAAAGTTGCATAGATTGATAGTTGGATGGATGGATATGTGAACAATTTTCGTCAATGGGTATGAAAATGAATGTATGAGTGGGTAGGATTATTACAGTTGGATTATTACTACAACGTATGAAGAATTTTGGCAAAAATTCCAAGGTTGTAGGAAAGTCAGGAATGTATTGAGGGTTGCGTTGTTTATTTGTTCGGCGATATAAGTCATTGTTTCGAGGGTCTTGTGGTAACGACACTGTGTTATTATTTCATTGTTTTGTATGCCTTTGTACCATTTCGGGCAGCAATACAGTAATGGTAATTTTCAAGTGAAGCAACTTGCCTCCAGTTGAGGTGGTTGTAAAATAAACAGTCATCTGCCTACACACTCTTTTACACATTTTTTTACAGGTATTAATCGATTGAACTTTTAAAAATTCCTTTTTATGTTTTACTTATCCATAATCATATATATTTCAATAAATATATTCAAAATAACATAAACACTGTGGTTATATCAACCTGAACCACACTAATCTCATGGCTAAGTAAGAAAAAAAGAAAATTAATTGAAAATCCTGTGTTTTGTGTGGTCTCTTGGAGCCTTCAATGTTTTATGTTGCACTGGCAGTTTTTTATACTTTTTTTCATTGTTTATAGAATATTTTGAGCGTTTTTTCAGAGTTTTTTTCTATTTTTTTTTCATTGAAATTTTAGTTCCATTAGTTCCACTAGCCTTTTTGGTTTGTCATTCTCATGTACTCAATTTCTATCTTCATTGCATGCTCATTAACACGAGAAATATATGTATCCAAAAGCTGTGAGGTTGAGAAAGATGAAAAATGAAAAAAAAAAGGTTAGTGTTGACCAACAATGTTTCGTTTCGTTCTCAAATAATTATACACTGAAAAAAGAAGAGAGTGAGTTTAATAATGAAGGTGAAATAATTAATGAAGAAATTGGGAACCCTGGTGGACGGATGAATGAGAAACTGAAAGGATGGGAAGATAGGAAGGCCTCGAAACTCTACAGGGTTAATGCCCCAATAATAGTATTCGTGTTTGTATTGTATTGTATTTTATAGCTGGACGTGAAGATGGATGAATGGGAAGAGGGATGGACGTGAAAATGGATGAATGGGAAGATGGATGGATGTGAAGATGGAGTGATGGTAAGATGGATGGATGTGAAGATGGATGAATGGGAAGATGGGTGCATGGGAAGATGGGTGAATGGGAAGATGAGTGAATGGGAAGATGAGTGAATGGGAAGCTGGATGGATGTGAAGATGGGTGCATGGGAAGATGGGTGCATGGGAAGATGGGTGAATGGGAAGATGGGTGAATGGGAAGATGGGTGAATGGGAAGAGGGGTGAATGGGAAGCTGGATGGATGTGAAGATGGATGGATGGGAAAAAGGATGAATGATGGATTGGGTGTTATATAGAAAATTGTGAAATGGATTTAGAAAAAAATGATTGGATCAAATGGATTGAAGACTTTCAGAATGAAAAAAGAGCAGGTATGGAGTAAAAGATAAAATATTTTAGAAAAAGTGAGATATGAAAATAAGTTGAAAAAATAAAAAAACAACATTGAAAAAAATGAAGAAAATGTATGATTGAAGGAACGGGAAAAAAATTAAAATAAAATTGGAAAGAAAAGGAATGAAAACATAGGAAAAAAATGATTTACTACAAATTCGATAGAACTTCCACTCTAACGAATAATAACATTTTTAATAGGTTTTTTCCATTTTTCCATCTTTTTTATACTAGCAGCGGGAATGTAAGTCAGGTTAGTTTGAAACTTTATGTTTTGGGGTTTCTAACTTCTGTTTTTGAGAAGTTCTACTATCTTCTATTCGAAAATATTCATTGACCTTGCCTACGTACGTGTTTTTGTGTTGTGTGTGAATAGATAAATGATTTATCGCACGAAAGAATGTTATTTCGGAGTTTTTTGTGAATTTTTATGTAACATAGAGAAATTGAAACATCAATGATTGAACGAAGTTTAATTAACTAACTACAAATTTGATTTGATTAACAATTATTAACGGCTAAAATTTAATATTTCATGTGAAATGATTTTTTCACATCAATTATTCAAAAAGGAACAATTGTGGAAGGAAAATTCATTGTTTTTTAATAAAAATTAACGATTCAATCGGAAAAACTGAAGTTGTAGTTAGGAATAAATTGTTGCTCACAGGGTTTATATGAACTCCGCTTGTTTATGTTGCCTTGCCACGTTAGCTGCATACATGAAGGCGCACCAAGCCCTAAAGAATGCAAGGGTATGATCCTGAAAAAATTATTTTTATGAAAAAAGAATGATGCTCAAAAATGAAAATGAAGAAATGGTTTGCTTAATAATGGAAAATCAAGATTCGTTTCACTGAACACTTTTTTTCGGATTTTTATATTAATACTCATTTTTTTCAAAGCATTTGATGAAATTTTCATAATTTTTTCAAAAAAATTCAACCAAATAAGAACTGTTACTTGAGATGTTTTTTTATGTATCAAATAAATTTTCAAAGCATACTTATATAATATAATATAATAAAATATAATATAATATAATATATTATATTATAATACTATAATATTTTTTCATAGAATAAAATTCAAAAATTATTTGAAAAATACTTGTATAATTTCAATTGTCGTTTATAATGAATTATTAAAAAAAAAGACTACAAAAATTCGAATGAACAACTTTTTTTGGAAAAAGTGTAAAATAAGATATTAAAAAAATGAGATCAAAGATTTTTAAACTATAATTTATATCAAATTTAGAATTACAGAAAAATGTATTTAATAAAAATCGAAGATTATTACAAGACTCCAAAGAATATATAAATAACTGATAATTTAATCGTTCGTTATTGATGGGTGGCAGGAACGCACTTTGAACAGACGCGATCTCGCTTTACTTTAAACAAACTTTTATTCATTTTGTTTTTTTCTTTTTTCTTTTTCGATATCCATTTGTTTTTATTCAAATATTTTTTTTGTTTTTTCTATTGTGTAAATTCTTTTTTGAATTTAATTTTTGTTTTTTTTCATTTTTTTCTATAGGCTATGGAATATTCTTGGGTGAACCGAATAAATTTATTTTTTATAAACACGGATGGTCTGAATATTTTCCACGACATTTTATTTTCGACTCTCAAACAAAATTCAACAAAAAGTTTTTTTGTGGAGTTATTTCTACTATCTTTTGCATTAGATTCAGATGTGTAAAAAGGGACCTCACAAATCAACACATCTCAAATGAAAAATATTTACGGTGAAAATTCCTATTATAGAGAAAATTTATTTAAAAAAATTTTCTAATTATTTATTACTTATATGACTATAACATTACAAAATTTAATATGACAAAAAAAAATTTTCTAACGAAGAAAAGAATATTTGTTACAAGAGTTATGTGAATAGTTTGTAATAATAATCTATCATCAAAAGTATAAAGAATTATGATTCAAAGTAAAATAGAAACAATATAGATGGAAAAAAGAAAGAACAGATATAGTATAATCGGTTATTTTTGAGAATATTTTATAAATTATTAGAGTATAATAGACATATCCCATTTCAAACCACCTGCAAAGACCAATAAATCAGATGTATCGCATATCATTGCGTTGAAGAACAAAGCTCCATATTTCATTTATTTTACTTTTATTCATAATTTCTTTTTTTCATTTTTAATTCGACATACACAAAAACTCGTTACCTGATATATTTTAGAAGTTTGTTAATAGAAATATAGAAGTATGTTGATAGAATTTTTTTTAAAAATATATGTTAAAAGGGCTCACAACTGCATTTTTTCTATTGTTTTTGTAGATTTCGATATTACTATTCCATATATCTTTTGACATAATTTGATTTCTTGTTTATTGCTTGGTTTTGTTATTTTTCATTTGCCTACTTGAGTCTGTTATCGCGAAGATAATTTAACGCATGTCAATAATTCATTCTGGCTCTGCTTTCTTCTACTCCAAGCAATGCCCTCCTGTTGTTTGCAAAAAAAAATTCTTTTAAAATTAGTTTCGTAATGTTTTGAGTTTTCCTACGAATCCTTGTTAATCTTAGCAAGTTTATAAGCCAAAGAAATAAAGAACGTCGTGTAATTCATTGTAATGTTTCATAGTCAGAACTAAAATTCCTCAATTGGAATAATTAATTTTTAAATAAAAATGGTTTATTTTTTTTAAACTACAATAAAAATAGAAAGTTATATGTAGAAATAATGTTTACTAGATTGATACCAGCACACAAACGGGAGATTATACAGAGTAGCAGTAAATTAATGATTTAGCCTGATTTATGTTCGATTGTCTGTTGACTAGCTCATTTATGATCTATGGGTTTTTGACTGCGTATCAAAAGTATAGTAATTCAACCCAGTCAAACTGTTTTACTGGAAATATTTGCATTCTAATATTGATTTTATTTACGGTTTAACTCTACTTTACCACTTTCAGTACTTTGTATGTTAAGAGAAAGGGTAAAATTGTAAATTAGAAAAAAATATCAACACACTGAACTCGAAAGGTGAAAGCATGAAAATGTTTAATGCCTCAAAATTCTTCCTTCCGAAAATTTGTTGAACAATCGAACAAGTCGATAAATCAGAGACTTTAAGCTCACTCTAATCTTGGGCGTATGTGAGGTTGAAATGTTACTAATGGACATGAAGAGATGTAATTTGATTTGAATTATAGAATGGTGGTTTATATCATCAGAAGGCTTGTAAGTTGATTCTTCAGAAAACTTCCCCTTTCATTCTTTTCTTTTCCTAAACTAGAGTTGCTGATGTAATTTTAATAAATTGATTAAAAGTTTATGTGAACTTAGAAAAATTTTGGTTTTGAAGGGTTAATAGTAGAAATTCTACTAATTGAATTAACCTGAAAATGATATGCATGATTTAATTATAGACTTACCCAAACTTTAGTTCAACAAAATATTATTTTTCATCAAGTTAATTTTTCAATCAAAGTTGCAGTATAGTTTTTCTTGTAAGTATCAGCTTTTCTGATGAAAAAAAAATTTAGTTCTGTTATTTCTCGATTTTTAACAAATTGATTTACGAATAATTTTCATGGAAAGCATTAATTTTTTGTTTCACGATAACCCCATTCTTTATGACAAAAATATATTCATACAAAGTTGGTTTTGCTTTCAAAGACAACGATGTAGATAATAAATGATGTATTTGTAATAAAATATATAAAATAAATAATTTAGTTGAAGCTTAATGTGTAAATTCAAATATATTGCTTATTTAATTAATAAAAAGGAAATATTCGTAAATAGGAGAAAAACCAGGAAACAATAAATTAGTGTGACGTCATTTGGACTTGCCGTTAATCCAGACTTGACGCAGCTGGTGGACATTGTGAAGGAGGAATGTTGTTGAGGTGGAATGTTGTAAGAATTGGTGTTTATAGCATTTTTTGAAGTTGGTATGTTATGGTTTGATGTATTGGGTTGCATTGGTTTGTAGTTGTGGTACGTTCTATTGTTTGAATACTGTGGTTTGTGGTTGAAAAGCATGAAGGGATGATTAAAGAAAAGAGTCATGGAGAAAGAAAGTAATGAGAAAAGGATTGATGAAAGGAAAGAGTGATGGAAGGAGGGAGGGATGGAAGAAAGAAGTGATGGAAGAAAGGAGTGATGGAAAGGTGGAGTGATGGAGGGAATGAGAGATGGAGGGAATGAGATGTTAGAAGAATGTCAGCTGCAAGGGTGAAAATTGTGGAACATGGTTTTGGTAGTTGACAAAACATTGTTCTATTTATTAAATTTTATTTAAATATGAATTTTTTTTTGTCATTTTGTCAGAGGTTGTTAACTGACATTTGAATTTTATTCAAATAAAAACATCAACTGTGGAAGTGACAATTATAACTCAAATCAAAGATCAAAGATTCGTCAGCTCATACATCGTGGAAACACCTCGTTGCATGTAGATTGTTTATTTCATAAATAATTCATCGCTACATCAAACTTGGCCACAAAGGTCCTTCTAAAATATGCATTGGTTCCTTATTAAAACGACTTTTTGTTGATAAGACAGATTATTTATTGTCGAGAAAATAATCTCGGAAGGAATTTTCTTTTCTGATATATCTTGATTTATCGGCACGATTCCAATACTTTTTTACTTTTCTTTTGGTCGTTTTTTTAGTTTGAAACTTAAAAGGGTAAACTAAAAAACTGATTTTTGTTTGTTTGAACCAGTTTTTCTTAAAGAAAAGTGAAAGCATTTAATAGAAATTTTTCTTATCGTGCTTGTTGATAATGGCTTTTTCTTCCCTAATTTGAATTAAACGAATATCACGCAACGTTGAACTTATAAAATCTAACCGTAGATTTGTACACCGCTCACCAATTTGGAAAAACGAAATAACAGTCCATAATAAAATAAAAAGAAATTATGAAAAAAATCATTCTAATCCATTCCGAGCGACAAAAAGCTAGACCAAGTTACACCAAGCTACACCATGCCACTCTACGCCACACTAAGCCACTACACAATCACCCTTGAGCACCACAAACAACCCATTCTATTTCTTCCATCATCAGCGCCATTGACTTCATGAGTGCAACAAAGTAGCAGCAGATAAGACCACAGACCGGCCTCTTTGAATTCTCATTCCTTGCTTTATTGCCCTTTTTCCAGTAATCTTTTATTTTTATACATAAGAGATTTATGAACAAAATTGATGTTTTTTTTGTTTATTGAAGTAGAATTAATCTTCTATATTTTCTTCAGAGAAGACTTCAAAATATCTTATCTAGCTTTGTAAATTTAAAATAATTGAAAGTATTAATAAAAACAATCATTTTCTAGATTATTTTTCTATTCACCCTATTGATTATATTTCTTTTTATTTTAAAGAAAAAAGTATATTTAAATCTTTCAGTGTCTGAACGGAATTAAGAGCTCTATTGGAAAGCACTGTGTAAGAACATTTTCCACTTGTTCAGCAATAAAAGCTGCGTGAAAATCGCTGCACAGAAACTCATAAATCTTCGAAACATTCTCTAAATAGGAAATACTTTATGTGTTAGTTTTGTATTAAACTTCAGTCGTACATCAACAATGTTATTCTTAAAATTTCTTTAATAGACCCTGTTTTATGTGCAACGTTCAAAAAATAAAAAGATGAGCATCACAGAATTTTTGTACTCCCAACAAATTTACGCTCCTTCCCACTTCTTACATTGTGACCATCTTTGGCTGCAGACGATTTTTGGCTTTCATAAATATCCCCATGCAAATAATTTCCTAATTTTTTCTCAGCTCTGACCTCTCATTTGCTTCTCTCGTTAAACTTTCACCGCCAAATATTGCAGTCCAAGCTTTGTTATGACTTTTTTTAGGTTTTTCGGTTTATGCAGATTTGTTTCCTTTTTTTCCAATACTTTCTCCACGAAACTGTGATCTACTGACTAGTAGCACTCTGAAGCTATTTACACGTTTTGCATGTTGGAGATTAGAACACGTGGAAAATCATTGTCGTATTCGCAACCTCCATTCACCCTTTCTTCCTTTTCACACCAAGAAAATCTAATTTTCAAAAACACGGCGCATAGTAAATCACGTGTCGCTTCCATTCTTGTTTACTTCCAGTTTTTGGTTTTCATTTGTGTTATTTGTTTTGATTTTATTCTATTTGTTGTGCTTTTCTGTGTTGTGTTTTCATTGTTCATGTTTTATTTTATTGTTTCATGTTTTTGCGGCATTGTTTATGTTTACATATTTACGACCCACGTCACACCATAACTCTCCGACCTGGCGGCCATTTTTATTTCGGCTCTATTGTTGAACATTGTGTGATGATGCTACTCCGCGTTTTTCCAACCCCCCTCCCCTGACTTCAGAGAGGAAGAGGCAGAACTAGAAAGCCAGATTACTCGTCGGGATTTATTGACTGTTACTTGTGTGGTTAGATTTGTAAAGACAATGAAAGCGGTAGACGAAACTTGAAAAAAAAAATGTGGTAACTTGATGAAAAATAAACTCGAGAAATTAGCTCTGGAGGTTTTGCAACTCAAAGCAAACATTAAGTCATAAAAATCGAAGAAAAAAAAAAGAGCGGTTTTTTCTCTATTATTGGCATAAAATCAGAAAATATAAAACGTAGAAATGAAAATATTTTGGGATATTTTATTGCACCGACCGATGCGGAAGGTGAAGCGATGGGGCCTTTTGAGGTTTCACTTGATTAATGCGCGGGATTTAGCAAAGTTTATGGTCTGCAGATGGGAAAGTAGTGATTGTAATACTAGTCGCGGTAATGGCTTTTGGGTGGTAGAGGATGTAGTATAAATGGAATTTTTGATGTTTGTGCTGATGGTACAAATGGAAGTGGTGATACTGATGATAATGCTCGTAGAGAGAGTTTATGTTAATGATACTCATGGTGGTAGTGATGGTCTTGGTGGTAGTGATGGTCTTGGTGGTAGTGATGGCCTTGGTGGGAGTGATGGTTTTGGTGGGAGTGATGGTCTTGGTGGGAGTGATGGTCTTGGTGGGAGTGATGGTCTTGGTGGTAGTGATGGTCTTGGTGGGAGTGATGGTTTTGGTGGGAGTGATGGTCTTGGTGGTTGTGATGGTCTTGGTGGTAGTGATGGTCTTGGTGGGAGTGATGGTCTTGGTGGGAGTGATGGTCTTGGTGGGAGTGATGGTTTTGGTGGGAGTGATGGTCTTGGTGGGAGTGATGGTCTTGGTGGTAGTGATGGTCTTGGTGGTAGTGATGGTCTTGGTGGGAGTGATGGTCTTGGTGGGAGTGATGGTCTTGGTGGTTGTGATGGTCTTGGTGGTTGTGATGGTCTTGGTGGGAGTGATGGTCTTGGTGGGAGTGATGGTTTTGGTGGTAGTGATGGTCTTGGTGGTAGTGATGGTCTTGGTGGGAGTGATGGTTTTGGTGGTAGTGATGGTTTTGGTGGTAGTGATGGTCTTGGTGGTTGTGATGGTCTTGGTGGTAGTGATGGCCTTGGTGGGAGTGATGGTTTTGGTGGGAGTGATGGTCTTGGTGGTAGTGATGGCCTTGGTGGGAGTGATGGTCTTGGTGGTAGTGATGGTCTTGGTGGGAGTGATGGTCTTGGTGGTAGTGATGGTCTTGGTGGGAGTGATGGTCTTGGTGGGAGTGATGGTCTTGGTGGTAGTGATGGTCTTGGTGGGAGTGATGGTTTTGGTGGTAGTGATGGTCTTGGTGGTTGTGATGGTCTTGGTGGTAGTGATGGTCTTGGTGGTAGTGATGGCCTTGGTGGGAGTGATGGTTTTGGTGGGAGTGATGGTCTTGGTGGTAGTGATGGCCTTGGTGGTAGTGATGGTTTTGGTGGGAGTGATGGTCTTGGTGGGAGTGATGGTCTTGGTGGGAGTGATGGTCTTGGTGGGAGTGATGGTCTTGGTGGTAGTGATGGTCTTGGTGGGAGTGATGGTCTTGGTGGTAGTGATGGTCTTGGTGGGAGTGATGGTTTTGGTGGTAGTGATGGTCTTGGTGGTAGTGATGGTCTTGGTGGGAGTGATGGTTTTGGTGGTAGTGATGGTCTTGGTGGTTGTGATGGTCTTGGTGGTAGTGATGGTCTTGGTGGTAGTGATGGCCTTGGTGGGAGTGATGGTTTTGGTGGGAGTGATGGTCTTGGTGGTAGTGATGGCCTTGGTGGGAGTGATGGTCTTGGTGGTAGTGATGGTCTTGGTGGGAGTGATGGTCTTGGTGGTAGTGATGGTCTTGGTGGGAGTGATGGTCTTGGTGGGAGTGATGGTCTTGGTGGTAGTGATGGTCTTGGTGGTTGTGATGGTCTTGGTGGTTGTGATGGTCTTGGTGGTTGTGATGGTCTTGGTGGGAGTGATGGTCTTGGTGGGAGTGATGGTCTTGGTGGGAGTGATGGTTTTGGTGGTAGTGATGGTTTTGGTGGTAGTGATGGTCTTGGTGGGAGTGATGGTTTTGGTGGGAGTGATGGTCTTGGTGGGAGTGATGGTTTTGGTGGTAGTGATGGTTTTGGTGGTAGTGATGGTCTTGGTGGGAGTGATGGTTTTGGTGGTAGTGATGGTTTTGGTGGTAGTGATGGTCTTGGTGGTAGTGATGGTCTTGGTGGGAGTGATGGTTTTGGTGGTAGTGATGGTTTTGGTGGTAGTGATGGTCTTGGTGGGAGTGATGGTTTTGGTGGTAGTGATGGTCTTGGTGGTTGTGATGGTCTTGGTGGTAGTGATGGTCTTGGTGGGAGTGATGGTCTTGGTGGTAGTGATGGTCTTGGTGGGAGTGATGGTCTTGGTGGGAGTGATGGTTTTGGTGGTAGTGATGGTCTTGGTGGTTGTGATGGTCTTGGTGGTAGTGATGGTCTTGGTGGGAGTGATGGTCTTGGTGGTAGTGATGGTCTTGGTGGGAGTGATGGTCTTGGTGGGAGTGATGGTCTTGGTGGGAGTGATGGTCTTGGTGGTTGTGATGGTCTTGGTGGGAGTGATGGTCTTGGTGGGAGTGATGGTCTTGGTGGTAGTGATGGTCTTGGTGGGAGTGATGGTCTTGGTGGGAGTGATGGTCTTGGTGGTAGTGATGGTCTTGGTGGTTGTGATGGTCTTGGTGGTAGTGATGGTCTTGGTGGGAGTGATGTCTTGGTGGGAGTGATGGTCTTGGTGGGAGTGATGGTCTTGGTGGTAGTGAACTTTTGTTAATGGTGGCACAATAATATTTTATTGTTTTTATAGAAATTAGCACAAATTTGTAGCTCCAAATAACAACCCTGCTTTAAAATTTTTGCATGATGAACCAGAGACAGCACAAGTATAAAAAACAATGCTTAAAAAGGTAAGATGAAATAAACTGTTGTTTCATAACTTAAATCAGTCTCTGAGCACTTTTAATATAAAGAGGTGATTTGTAATTCTGTGTTTCGTTTTTTTTCCAACGGAACAGACGAAATGAAAGATGTAAGCAGTATATGAAACACGTCGAAACATTGATATACATACAAAAACAAGTGTGCAGAAAACTAGGAAAAAACGAAACATATTATCTAGAAAAAAAGTATGAAAAAAACAAGAAACAAAAAAATTCAAAACATGTAAAAAAAGACAAAAAATCTATCTACTTTGCCACAAAACACCTGGTTATTAGTGGCGACATGAGTTTTTGCGGCTAATCCAAAATGCTTGATTTAGTCGCGTGCATGATCCGAAAAAGTTTTTATTACCATATCTGCCGTTTCTTCGACCTTCTTTAAATAATACTCCTTTTTTATCGATCCAACTTTCATTTGTCATTTCATTGCTGTTGCTCATAGATTGCTACGGAGAGCTTTAATTTTGGATGTGAAAATGTTATTTAGGGGAAATTTTTGTAGCTAATCAGAACTTGTTAATTTCTATGTAATACATCGTTAACTAAATAAATTTCGTTTTTCAGTTTTAACATCACTTAAGCCTAATAAGCATAGATTCTCATTTTAACCTTGAAGAAATGTACTTATGAACAAAATATGAGGAATTAGCAAAAATATAAGTTTTTATGATCAAGTTATCTGAGTCTATATGAGGAGTCGTGATCAACACGGTATGTTAGCAATGTAGTGCTTCCGACTTGGCCTTGAACTTCATAATAAGCATGAGAAAAAAACAAATTTGTTTTTTACTTCTTTTTATTTGCATAAATTTATATTTTTTGCGTTGAAATTGATAAATATGTTTGATATCTTGAATAGTCCGCTCATCATCATCATCCTCATCATCATCATCATCATCATCATCATCATCATCATCATCATCATCATCATCATCATCATCATCATCATCATCATCATCATCATCATCATCAATCATCATCATCATCATCATCATCATCATCATCATCATCATCATCATCATCATCATCATCATCATCATCATCATCATCATCATCATCATCATCATCATCATCATCATCATCATCATCATCATCATCATCATCATCATCATCATCATCATCATCATCATCATCATCATCATCATCATCATCATCATCATCATCATCATCATCATCATCATCATCATCATCATCATCATCATCATCATCATCATCATCATCATCATCATCATCATCATCATCATCATCATCATCATCATCATCATCATCATCATCATCATCATCATCATCATCATCATCATCATCATCATCATCATCATCATCATCATCATCATCATCATCATCATCATCATCATCATCATCATCATCATCATCATCATCATCATCATCATCATCATCATCATCATCATCATCATCATCATCATCATCATCATCATCATCATCCTCATCATCATCATCATCATCATCATCATCATCATCATCATCATCATCATCATCATCATCATCATCATCATCATCATCATCATCATCATCATCATCATCATCGTCATCATCATCATCATCATCATCATCATCATCATCATCATCATCATCATCATCATCATCATCATCATCATCATCATCATCATCATCATCATCATCATCATCATCATCATCATCATCATCCTCATCATCATCTTCATCATCATCATCATCATCATCATCATCATCTTCATCATCATCTTCATCATCATCATCATAACTAATTCTTACAGTTTCGATCTTTCTTTTTCAAAAAGAGGTTTTCTTAGATGGTGAAATGCGATTATTGTACTTAAAAGTTGAAATGAGTTAAACTAAATATAAATTTGTTTTGAGCTTTTATAACCTGTTAGGTTCAAATGAAAATTTCTTGAGTAAAAAGTTCATAAATTTATCATAGAGTGAAGAATTTATGATAAACGAGGCACATGACCTTCAGAAGGACATCGGATTGCAATGGCATCGTAAATCGGGGTAATGCAAGTTGGAGTTGGGAGCTGGCGAATGAAAAATTATTTGCATATGTACATACAGACATTCATTTATTCAGCTTATATGTGGTAGGTAAGTGTCTGAATAATCGAAATGAGTGTGAGTGAGGAGGAGCCACAGTTAGACACTGATCTTTTGTTTTTTTATGTTTTTAGAAATATATCATTTAACCGATAATTTATTTTCCAGTTTTTGAAGTCGTAGTTGTGTGACCGAATTTAAAAAAGCTTTGTTGAAAATTAATTTTTAGAACAAAATCTTTTATATGAAAAATTGTTTTGAGTAATTTATTAGGTATGAAGATTGTTTGAAAATGTTTCAAAAACATCAAACTTCACCTCTAACATTATTGATTGTTATGAAAACATTATTGGGTTTTTACAAAGCGAATCACAATCTGAGTATTATTTATGATCATAAAGATAACATTTCTTTAGAGCTAAACAATAGAAATATATTTCAGACATGATAATGATATATTTTAAAAATCTGTTTTGAATGATAAACCTCTCATGATGGATTACATAAGAAAGACTGTTTGTTGATTTACGTATCTTCGAGTCATGGTGTATGTGAAAATCAACGAAAAAAGACACAGAGTAACCTTCAACTGAATTACTCAAAGTCATATCACCAAAAATTGAATGAGGTTTCATCATTAATACAATTTCGAGAATAGTTGATAAGACAATAAATTAGAAATAGGAAATTAGCACGAAACTATCAAACTTTTCCTAAAATTTTTATTTTGATTAGATTGCTCCAAATCAAACTTCAGTTTTTGCATGCATTTGTTTCTTAGAAACAAAATATCACTAAAATATCTTAAAAAATATACAAATTTTTTTTTGTAATTTTAACCGAAATTTGAAATGATGTTTTCATATTCTTGTTAGAACTGTTATGATATTTTTATTTGACTACACTTGAATTAAAGAAATAGTAATGTGAAATTTTCTTTGTAACACATCTTAATTCTTTGTTGCGTGTAGAATCTAATAAAACTAACACAACATAAAGTTACTCCAATCAAAAGAAGTTGTTTATTATGGCTTCGAACGGGTTCAAAGCTTATATCAAGTTGTATTCAGTAATTTATTCAGACATGAGAACACACAATGACATAAAAAGACACATAAATAGAAGGAAACACATATTCACAAAAACAAAGTCTCAAAATAAAAGGAACACGAAAAAAAAGTCACAGGAATATCCATAGTCACAAAAAGTAAAAAGACTAATAACACAGAAGCATTAAAGACAAAATGAAACAACTAAATACAGGAATACACTGTTGAACACACTCATCTACATAAACAAACAATTATACATACAAATACAAGAACGCTCTTAGATAAAAAATTACACATATATACAGGAATACGCAAAGATACAAAAATACACAAAAAAACAAAAATACGAATAGATACAAAAATACACATAGATACAAAATTACACATAGATACAAAAATACACACAGATACAAAAATACAATTAGATATAAAAATACACATAGATACAAAAATACACACAGATAAAAAAAATACACATAAATACATAAAAACACACAGATACGAGAAACACACATAGATACAAAAATACACCTAGATACAAAAATACACATAGTTACAAAAATACACATAGATACAAAAATACACATAGATACAAAAATACACATAGATACAAAAATACACATAGATACAAAACACACATGGATACAAAAATACATGTAGAGAAAAAAAAACACATAGATAAAAAAATACACATAGATACAAAAATACACATAGATACAAAAATACACATAGATACAAAAATACACATAGATACAAAAATACACATAGATACAAAACTACGCATAGATACAAAATTACCCATAGATACAAATTAAGCATACATAACAAAATTTACATTAACAAACATGGATACAAAAATATACATTGATGCACATGGATAATACAAAATTATACATAAATCCACAGGGAGTCAAAAATATACATTGACGAAGTGAAACAAAATAATACAATAAAAATACTTATATTAAATACAAATAAAAATACATGGAGGAGAAACATAAATTAATATATATGAAGGAATTTTTTTACAATAATGCACGAGGATACAAAAATATAAATTAATGCAAATAGACAAAACAAACACATTAAAATACAGGGATACAAAACACATATTAAAACACATGAAAATGAAGCTCTATATTGAAACAAATTGAGAAAAATATTTACATTATTGCACATGGTTACAAATGTATACATCTCTACAATGGATATATAATTATAGTTCAAGAAATATGGATACAATAGTATACAAAAACATGGATGAAAAATTAAACATGGATACAAAAATATACAATAATACACATGGATACAAAAATATACAATAATACACATGGATACAAAAATATACAATAATACACATGGATACAAAAATATACAATAATACACATGGATACAAAAATATACAATAATACATATGGATACAAAAATATACATTAAAACACATGGATTCAAAAAAATACATAAACACATGAACACACAGACTTTAGAACACTCACGCACCGACATGCACATAACCAAAACTCCGTGACAAAATTGCAGTCTTTTGTGGTCGTATTTTTAAATGTACTTTACACACCACAGTCACTTTGCATGAGATATGTTCGAACCGCACGCGTGAGGACAATGTTAAATGTGTTGTGTAAAAATAGTTAGAAATACGATCAAAAAGTCTATTTCGAATTTTTATCAATAAAAATTTAAAGCTTCTCAAAAGATCTTTGATTATTTTTTGCGCGTGAAATATGTTTTCACGTGGTTTTGATTTTTTTAGAATGTACTTCAAAACGTGTTTTTGCATATTGTCTCTTTGATAGTCGTTGTTTATGACAGGGCTATCGTGGTAGGTGGGTCTGGAGCCATACGCTAGTCTGGTATTGATTGAAAAAAAAAATTTCAAAATATGTTTTTTACTTTTTTTCGGTGAGTTTTTTTTTCAAATTTCATTCACAAACTGTATTTCGGAAACAATGCTAAAACGTTAAAAATTAAAAATATATTTCAAAATAGTATATCACTGAAATTCCATACATAAAGTTTCTTACGAAAAGTCATACGATTTCATGTACTTAAAAAAATTGCAATGAGAAAAAAACTGGGAATATGAAAACAACTTAGGTCCCAGAAGTTTGTACGTCTACATAAAGATGTTCCTGAATTTCCCTTGACGGACAGCTTCAAGATTGCCACCAGAAGCAAAGAGCGTTTAATTCGCTATCATTATTTCTTTTTCCGAAAATAGATTAAATTTTCTCGCTTGCACTATTAAGTTTTAATATATTTATGTTGTAAAATATTTTTATTATGAAAGTAGTAATCAAATGAATAGTAATAATGAAAGGAATAATAAAAAGAAATAAACAAAAATGAAAATAACAATAAATAATCCAAACTTTCAATTTTTTAATTCAGATAATTTATTCGAGATTTCATCTGATGAAGTAAATGTACTTATTTTCGGAAGAGAATATATGTATCATATATGATTTTCTATTTTGTCTGAATATTTTCTTTAGCAAATCCATTTCAATTATAGATTTTAGTAGTTTTTTTTATATGACATTTCAAAAAAACTTTATTCTTATTTATTGATGATTAATGAAAAAAGTGAGATCATTTCCCTATAATAATCATCATCTTCCTTTACGTTTCTTGGGAAAACAATGTTATGGAAAAATCATTTGAAAATTTTCTTACTAATAATTCACGATTGATCTATTTTCCTTTGTTTTCAAAACTATCGTGTATTTTTTTCACATGATTAATGATTATTTATTTTCCATATCATGGTAATCATTTCCGTATCGTAAATAAGACAAATAATTTTTTAATATTTTTATTTAAAGGATTTATATTATTCCATAGTTTTCTGAAAAAAAATTTCATCATGGAAAAACAATTAAATTTTTGTTGAAAAATTCAAAGCCTTTATCAAAAAATTTTCTGTGATGTTTTTGCTTTTTCCATAAAATGTACCTTAAAAAAAGACATGATTACAGAAAAAAACCTATATTTTACGAGAACATATAAACAACCGTTTTTTTAATGTCCACTAAATCACATTATCAATTATATTCGCCATGTATGGCCGCAATTCGTGGGTCAACAAGCCATAAAAAATTTTTGACAATTCGAAAAATTTTATGACAATTCGAAAAATTTTATGACAATTCGAAAAATTTTATGACAATTCGAAAAATTTTATGACAATTCGAAAAATTTTATGACAATTCTAATAATTTTTCTTACTTCAAAAATGTTTGCAATTTTTATTGAAATAGTGAACATTTTACCAGTTCACTCTGTGGTTTTTAATTAAAATTAGTAAAATGTGTGTTGCTGAAATAATCAATTTTAGAAAATTTCTGGGATTTTTTCCTCTTCGAATAAAAATACCATTAAAATATGGAACATCCAAAGAATAATTTACTTGATCGCTTCACCGGAAGAAGATGAGAAAAGCAATCAATAAAAAGTTTTTTTTTCGAAACAAAGAGTAAACTCGAAATAAAAAACAAAGTGAAATGTTTCCCATGTGAGAAAAAATTAAAGGTTACCAACGATCCCAGCGAATATACTCTACAAGCGCACAACCTCCATTAAGCATCTTTGTACTGGCGCGATTAAATCAGTTCAACTATCACTCTCTCAAGTGTAACGTCTTGAGGAAAGCTTTTACCGATGCAAACATCTAAATCAAACACTTGAGCCGATGATAACACTTCTCTGCGCATTTGGTGGTGATGATGTGGCTTTTGGTGTGGTGAGTTGAGGTTGCTGTTGAAGTGGTTATTGCAGTGTTGACGTGAGTAGTACGATGGTGAGCGGGCAATTTTAGTAGAGATGGTTTTATACGCCTGAATTTGTGAAAAAATGTGTTGTTTTTGTGAAGATAGCGATTCCAGTGTTGTTAATCTACGCTTTGTTGGAGTTATAGAAAAAAAATATTGTGAAACTCGTCTAAACTCTTATAAAAAAAACAGTTAATATCGGTGCATATCGGTTGAGAGTTATATTCTTTCCATGAGCTGCTGATGTTTTTCGGTAACTTCTTGTTTGTGTTATTATACCGATGTTGAAATTTGTCAACAATCAATTTGTGAAAATGATGAGATTGAGATATCTCTTGAAGATGCGTGGTGATGACGATAAAGAATGATATTAAAACATAGAGTAATCAAAACAATAGTAGTTTCCAAAATCTTCAGGTTGGAGTATCTAATGATTCCAGAAAGAAAATTGATTTCGTAGTTGCAAGGCCTGAGGTTTGCGTAGTACGCTGTTGAGTGTGAGCTCAAAACCCACTAAAGCTAGATTTTAGACCGAATAAAATTGAAGTAAATAACGTACGCTATGCTAATGTGGCTAGTGATAGGCATTTTGCTCACTAGCAATTTTAACCTTTCCACTGGGAGCGCATGTGAGCGAAAGCGAAAAATCATTATAAAAATTTTTTTTTTCTTTTTTTTCATTTGTTTTTTTTTTCTTTTTTTTTTCTTTTTTTTATCCTTTTTTTATTACATTTTTTTTTATTTTTTATTTATTTTATATATTTTTTAAACATTTTTTATCTTTTTAGTCTTCTTTTTTTAATATATTTTAACATTTTTTTCCATATATTGAGCTGGGCTTTTATGAAGAGCAATTTGCTCAATAGCGTTAAGATAAGATGGTTATGGATACAATGTGTTTATATTTCTGATCAGTAGAGAATTTGATGAGAATAGAGGAGTGGTTGAAACAAATAAACGATTGGTTGGTGAACTCGTGAGGAAAGGCCTGGCATGGTGGCCTAGTCATGTACACAACCAACTACTACGACTACAACCACTAAAACCACTACTATTACTACTACTACTACTATTACCATTAAAAAATACCGCTAGTATTACTACTAGAACTACCACCAATATAAATACCAATACTATTAATACCACTACTACTGCCATTAATAATACCACTTCTACTACTACTACTACTGCTACTACTACTACTACAGCTACTACTATAACTACTACTACTACTGCTACTACTACTACTACATCTACTACTATAACTACTAATACTACTTTTACGATTACTACTACTACTACAACTAATACTACTACTACTACTATTACTTCTATTAATAAAACTATTAATACTACTACTACTACTACTACAACTACAACTACTACTACAACTACTACTACAACTACTACTACTACTTCTACTACTACTACTACTACTACTACTACTACTACTACTACTACTACTACTACTACTACTACTACTACTACTACTACTACTAATACTATTTCTACTACTACTAATACTACTACTACTACAACTACTACTACTAATAATAATAATAATAATGATAATAATAATAATACTACTACTAATACTAATACTACTACTACTATAACTACTACTACTACTACTACTACTACTACTACTACTACTACTCTTACTACTACTACTACTACTACTACTACTACTACTACTACTACTACTACTACTACTACTACTACTACTACTACTACTACTACTACTACTACTACTACTACTACTACTACTACTACTACTACTACTACTACTACTACTACTACTACTACTACTACTACTACTATTACTACTACTACTACTACTACTACTACTACTACTACTACTACTACTACTACTACTACTACTACTACTACTACTACTACTACTACTACTACTACTACTACTACTACTACTACTACTACTACTACTACTACTACTACTACTACTACTACTACTACTACTACTACTACTACTACTACTACTACTACTACTACTACTACTACTACTACTACTACTACTACTACTACTACTACTACTACTACTACTACTGCTACTACTACTACTATATATTGCGTTAAACTGATATTATTTATGCTAAACTACAAAAATATTAATTAACTAAATATATAAAAAAACAGTTTTTTTCTATATTCCCCTTTATGGAATTCACGATTTGGATGCAATGACTCTCAGGCCAATCATGCCCAGCGATGATAAGAAGGAAAAGTTTGATAATTTCAATTGCCTTTATAATTTTTCATGTATTTAAATCGTTCTCTAATATTTTATCCAAAGTTTTGAAATTCCGTATACTAAATTACATGTTATAATAAAGCGTTTGTTGGGTAATGACGTGAAGATGAATATGAAGAGTTTTAGAAAATTCTTTCTTACCAGTCTACCACAATCACAGGCGCTGCAATCTGATGTTTATTTTCTACATAGATAAGCCAGTGAAGAGAAACCATGTTAATCTTTGGAAGATAAGGTTTTGTGCTGTTGAGAATCATTTCAGACAGCCCTATTTGCCCGAAAGATTCACGAGGTTTGAAAATTTTATTTTTTTGACTAAATATAATTGTATTTCACAGATAAATATTAAAATTCTTATGACACACTATTCGAATTTTATAACTCACTTTTTCAAGCAAGCAAGCAATCAAGTTGCAGCCATTAAAATGTTAAAAGATTTCGAACCTGAAAGAGATCAGCAACAATCAAATTTCTTTTATTGAAACCAAGTGCACACAGCTCCCGAAAACTTAATACAAAGATGTTTTCAAGACTCTGAGCAAGTGTAATTAAAAAGGATTTGAAAGACTATCAGCAATTGAATAGTTTCACAAGACTCAAATAGCAAAATATTAGTGTGGACTTTTCATTAATTCTCTCGAAGAAGTCATTAAATAAAAACACCATAAATTGAGGCATCTAGTCTTCTGACAGTATAAACACCATGAGGCGCCGTTGAATGACTCGCAGAGACTTGACGAGGTGGAAGATGTAAATCATGATGAAATAAATTGAGAACAAAATCTCGAATGTAACAAACGAAAAATTTTCTTTTTCACCCTATAAATAAAAGTTTTTTTAAATACTTGAACAGAATCCATTAAAACATTTGTTTTTAATTGATTTGTTGCCAGTGTTACCAGCACAAGCTCTGGAGTGAGTTATTGCAACTATAAATAAAAAAAGTGATAAATTAATAATGAAGTAGGTATTATTGGCAAGAATTTCGCCTCAAAGAATTGATTCATTATTGAATAGGGAAAGATGTCTTATGAAGTAACCATTTGTAAACATTCATTTATTACTGCTGTTGCTTTCAGATAATGGTTTTACTAAAGTAGAAGTTAATTATTGAAAAGGTTGAAAATAATTCAGAAACGAGCATCGGATAGAGAGTTTTCTTTTTGTGCAATATAAATAGATTTTTAGATAGAGGATGAAAGGATAAAGTTGTTATTATTTTAAGTTTATAATTGGATTTTATTTTGAAAAAAATCAAAATAACTGGTAAAAAACTGCTTAAAAAACAAGTATTGGTTTCCTACTTCAGCTCGGAAACGAGGTTCACGTCACGTGAATTTGGTATATATAATAAAAAACGTAAAAAACAAACACACACACACAAACACACACACACAAACCAACACACACACACACACACACAAACCAACACACACACAAAAGCACATACCCATTCACACAAAATCTCACATCTCTACACACGCGTGCGTCTACACAAATATATACACACACATAAATTTAGATATGTAAACACGTACATGCACACAAAGTCAATTTTAGTACGTACATACAAGCCCCTGTAAAATAACACGATAAACTGCATCTGTTAATTTTTTCAATTTTTTATTTCATCTCTGACATGATATTTTTTCCTGTATAATTTTCTCACCAATTTAATAACGCCAAAAACTAAAATTTGAAAACTTAGAGTGAGGTCATGTGGAACACGAGTATGACGCCACGAAATATAATTATTTGGAGTAATATATTCATTAAAACTATGTAATAAAAGAAAAATTTACATCAACTACAAACAAACAATGTTGAAAGACAAATGATTGATTTAACTTTATACTTATTTCTAGAAATATAATTTTATAACAAATACAAATTTTCAGGCAACAAATCTCACACCTTAAAACGAACAAAATTTTTGAAAAATTATTCGCAAAACAACAAAATTGAACTTTATTAATATTTCCACACAGAAAATTCAAAAACAAAATTTTTGCATTAGGATTTACTCACGACTGAATATCTTTTTATTTTTTTTAACAAAAAAATTATTTCTAGAGCAAAAAAATTTTCCCAGCAATAAAAATGCAGATAGCTTTAAAAACTGCTGCAATGAAAAACCTTTTCAAAAAAAAGTGTTCTACAATAATTAACAATACATTATCATAAATATCTTTACTACTTCAAAAAAACACCATCTTCAATAATAATGAGCGAAGAAGGTAGCGTGATCAGCTAATTCTTCCACAGTAAACTAGGGTACGTGTTACGGCAAGATGTTTTATGGATGTGTGAAATTTATTGTTTCAGAGCCGTTTAACCGAGTAACAATTTATTAAAATTGCAATAGAAGATTCTATCGAATGCAAGATTACATCAATATAATTTATGAGTAAACTGAAAGATTTTTCTTCTCATGAAAACAGATATAATTCAATTCTGCTGTTGTTTTGACTTTTATCTGGTATTTTTTTTATATGCATCTCGACAGAGGGTTTTGATTATAGAATGAATCTTCTCAATAGAGACATGTAGCCGTATAACTTTTTTGTTTCAATAGAGAAAACGGGTCATAAAATATTTATTCACCGTTTCAAATACAAGGGTTTGAAAAATAAAAAAATATGAAATAGCCATTTTGGATGTAAATTTAAGATAAGACAAATTCTACCGTCGAGTGTGGTAAACAATGAGTTTCAAAGAAAAAAGATAATATACTTTTTTCTAACGATGTAAAAAAAAAATTTCAAAATAGCTTTTATCACTTTTTAATAAATTTCAGGTATATAGAAATTGAAGTTGAAAAAAATGTAGTTTGAAATATTAATTTCAAAGAGTTGTTCAAATTTTCATTGATTGGAAGTGGTTGTAATACACAGAACATTTAGAGTTTTTTATAGTTTCGGAATTTCAAATTTTCCCTGATCACTTACGTGAGTAATTATAGTCGATTGAATATTTCGTTATTATAGTTTAAAAATATCTTTTAATCTTATTATATTTTTGTGTTTTTTTACTTATCATTTATTTTGAAATCACTTTATCAGTTTTTTTTATTAATATTTATTAAATTAACTTTTATAAATTGAATTTTATCATTGGATTCATTTCACTTAGTCTAATGTATTCAATCTTGAGCTTTTTTATATTTTGTATGAAGAAGTGTAATTAATTGAAATATTTCTCTAACACGATCTTTGAGGCATCCTATTTTGTAAACTGTGAATTATTGAATTTGAACATCCATTTGTTTCATTGAATATTTTCCTTCTATATTTCCCTACATTTGTTTTCCATGGAAATAAATTTAACTTTTGTATCAAAGAATAAGAATCGTGAGTTTAAGTTACTCAGCTCCTCGTTATGCAAATTCAAATTGTTTCAACAATATTCAAAGTTTCAGTTTTAATTTTGAACTATATGAAAAGAAAATTTCAAATGTGGTATACTAGAAGTTGTATTCTCATAGAAAAAAATTATCTTTTATTCATTAAAAATCCTATGGTATGTAAATATTAGTGTGAGTTGATGATCTGAGTTTGTATACTTTCCCTGAATTTTTCAAAGATCTTAAAATGTTTTTATATTTCAATACAAAAACTTTTTCTAAACACTAAAATAAAAACACCGATATTGATATAGTAGCCATAAAAGCGTAAAACTTCGAAGCCACATATCTTTTATATTACAGCATGATTGAAAGGCAGCATTAGTTGAAGTAGCAGCGTAGATGTCAAAAGCTTATATTTTCTTTACTGAAAGGAAAAAAATTAATTAGCCACAGTGAATTCACCTTCAAAATAGTAAATTTGTTCTTTTAATAGAGAAATAAATTTTCGCAAAAAAATCAAGTACATTCTTCATACATTGAGAAATCGCATCAGAAATAAAAATTCAAAAATAAAGTTGATTAAAAAAAAATAGTATCTGTAGTCAGCCTTTCATAGGATAAAATGACCTTGGGCTCAGCTATGTATGAAGAGAAATCGAAAAAAACCTGAAAATAAAACTACCATAAATCATCCAAAACTCATAAAGCACGCTATGCATTATTGAGTGACTATTTTTAGCAAAATTTTTTCGAAAAACTCATTATTAATTTTTATATTGGTTCTAATAAGAAATATGATTTTCTGCGCTGTATAGAAATGACTATGGGTATACATAATGTATTGATAACTTTTGTTCAAAAAATAAGAAGAAAATAATATTTTCAGAAATCTCTCGTTAAACTTTTCATTAAATTAAAAAAAATTTCATCAAACATTTTTGCTAATTTTAATTTTTTCCAAAGTATTTGAAATATTACTTTCCATTTGTGTATAGATAATCAAATCTTCTTCCATCCTTCCTTTCAGTCCCGATGATTTGATCCTCCTTGTTCGGTATTAATTGATTAATATCACTGAAAACCTTAATAATTTTTTTTCATTTACTTCGAGGCACTAACCCCAGTTGATCTGAACCTTATCACTCCCATCCACTCTCAATCCTTCTCATACACTCTAATCCTTTTTTTTATTCACTCTATTTCTCTTCCAACATCTCCCATCTATTCTCACCCACAGCAGACTAATTAAGCCCCATCATCTCCATCCACCCACGATCCGTCTATTCATATGTAGTCTGAATCACTAGAGAAGGGATATTTGTACACAATGCATTCACAGTGGAAGGCAGCGAAATCCAATAATATTGACTTGCTTTTCGTTGATACGGATCGAGGTTTGTGACTTTTTCATGTTTCAACTTTTTTTTTGAACAAGGACGGGTTTTCAAAATTTAATTATATGCTCTTCTTCTTTTGATCATTCTATTATTCCAACTTTCCCCAAAAGGTATGTTTTTTTTATGTATGATTGGCTATTAGAACAACGATTTTAATAATTATAGAATGGGTACTTTATTATCTGAAGTCAATTTCTCAGAACCTAATGAGTGAAAAAAAAATTTTCGGTGTCTAAATCCTGACAAAGCTTACATTTCAATTGTGAAAATGACAACCCATTTTAAAAAAAGATTCCGTGCTAAATTGAATTTGTGTCCTAGTAGTTGAGTTTAGGAAAAAATAATTCTCTGGAGGCACCTTTGATTAGTAGAAGCGTCTCAAAAATAAAAGAAATGATTTTGAAAGAAAAAGATAGCAAAGCATGTAATCATTTTTCATTTTTAATTACCTTATGAGTTATATTGTTTTTTTATTTAGATTACAGTATTTTGAAATTACATTGGCAGCTTCATGTTGTAAACAACTTTTGAAAGATTAGTTTTGAATCGATTGGAAAAAAGTAATTGTTCACGGAAATTGCAAAAGAAAAAATAAAAATACATTAAAAAAAGAAAAAGCCAAGACCAATAAAATTCTTCATAATTTACGACATTGTTGTCTCGCTTATACACCGATGATAAAAATAGGAAAAAAAGAGCTCATTTTGTTCATTTTGCATCCAAAATAAAAAAGAATTTTTTTTTTCTATACTAGTTTTAACATGATTTTTCTAATGCTGGTCAATAATTTTTTCATTTGTTGGTTTTAGGAAAAAATGGACTAAAAATTGGTAGCCATAAACATTTTCCAGTGTGATCTACAGCAAAGCAACTGAAAAGTGAAAAGATAGGCGCGTATTTTGATGTTTGCCGATTAAAAATCTTATTCTCAATAATGACACTGAAAAAAAACTTTGGAAAACGAATTTTTAGTTTTCAAACTATTTCCTATCGAGTTAAACTACTTTTTATTTCATATGTTAAAAAACTTTGATGTAAACGAATACAATTTTGCTAATTCCTATTCGAGTGTTCCATGAGAATAGGGTAGATAATGGGCATGAGTTCGAATCTCTCCTCTCACCGAGATGATGACGTTATGTAGTGAAGGCTAGCATGGGTGTGCATATTGTGGTGGTCTTTGTTGCTGTTTAAAGTTTTTGTCGGTGCTGTTTTTCTTTATCTGAATCTTTTTTTGTTGTTGAAATGTTCTGTTATTCATGTTTCATTTTTACAAGAGCCACTGCCTGTTCACTATGAAGAGCTATTGTTTACATATTTGTGTAACTATAACCAATTTATCTATTAAAGCTATCTCATTGTATTTGTGCAACCCTAACCAATTTATCTATTAAAGATATCTCATTGTATTTCTAACTGTTTGAAAAAAATGAAACATTATGTAAAATTCGTTCGGGGGATTTAATCACAAAACGATTTTATATTCACCATGACACTTTTTTTTGCATTTTTAAACTTTCAAGTCAAATGCCAGGTAACGATACAATGAAAGAGAGCAAAGCCTTTATACCCTAAAGTACCATTAGATACTTGTTTTGCAAGAAAGAAATCATTATTGGCATTATGATTAGATACTTGTTTTGCAAGAAAGAAATCATTATTGGCATTATGATTACTTTTCGACATGATAATTCTTGTCGCAAGAATATTATTTCAATTAAAAAGATCTGTTCAATCGTTAATAGGCGCACAATTGAAAAACTTCGTTACAAACTAGGTTCAGAAAGTTGACTTTCATACCCTAGTGAAAGAATCAGTTCGAAAAGCGACAACTTGAGTGAATATGAAACGCCGTGTAGCTTAGTCACTTAAAAGTTCGGCAGCCAGAAAAAACTTATCTTTTACAAACTCTTTTGGAATCTTGGGCAAATGCGCTAAATAAATCCAAGGCTGAGATCAGATTATTTCATTGTATCATTGCTCTTCCGTTGTTTAACAATACAGTTGGTATTTTGTTGCTGAGCCGACAAGCTAGAATTCAGTAGCGTATATGCATTGTTAATTTTATAAATTTTTCATTAATTTATGGCAGAATTCATAGTTAGAAAGCATGTGAATAGTTGCTTTGTATAATGAAAACAATTTTTCGGTGTCCTGGTTCGATATTTTCACATGAAAATAAAATGTAACTCCGCATAAAAATAATTTTTAAAAGCCTTGGGCTTTCGATGAGCCGATAGGCGTTGAAAAAATTAGCCGAAGATTTATGGGCTCGGATGTTATGATAGTCTTCATGGATTGGGGTTGTAGTCTTTGAAGATCTGGGGAACGGAAAAATATCTTCAAGTTTGGTAACGGTTTCATGGAAAATATTTTGACAACATGTTTCTGGATGTTAAGATTGATTGAGAGCCTTCGAAGTGCATATAGAGACGCTTTTATAAAAGCATTCAAAAGGTTTCAATAACAATAACTTTTTGAATAATGTTCGAAGTGGAGTTTTTTTTACTATACTCGTGGCCTAACCACTCATATGAAGATGTTTTCATATTAATTATTTTGAAGTGTGTAATGTATTTGCTTATAATAGTAAAAGAAGAATTTCAATCTAATGTGATAAAAATGAAATCACTGTAATGCAGAAATTGGAATGGAAAAAATGAATTGAAACTCATGGGAAGAAATTGTGGATTTGTAACACATAGATGTGCTAGATAGCATGATTTTCAGATGAATTTATCTTGAAAAATGTTAATTTAAAACGAAAAAAATTAAAATGAACTGAAAGATGTGATCGCCATACGTTCTGGCCATAGTGCCACAATTCATTTAGCCGCATAAGCAGACACACACATAAAATTTATCACTTGTTTCAAAATGATTTCATCAACGATATGAAAAAGTTTATAAATAAAAAGGATAGGATCCTCTAAATGATGTGAAAAATGTTTTTACGAATGATGAGTAAGAAGGTTTTTTTAGCAGATTCGCTGAAAGAGACAATTTAACTGGATATTTTAATGGGATAGATTGAAATATTTTTATAAAAGTTAAGAAAATAATTATGTTTTGTTTATTGATTCCTTCCCAAATGGAAAAAAATTTGAAAAGGTATAATACAAATTGTTTTTGTACGAAGATTAAGACCTTGGCTTTCAGCCCACTCCATAAACAAACTAGGTGATTTATGACGTCGTCTGACTGTTCTATGATTTAATCATGAAAACATTTTAATAATTTTTACAGTTATTACAAATTACGAATTAGTAAAACTCAAATCGTAATTTTGCTTGTGAAAAGTGCTGGAGTATACATTTTATATTATCTTTGTTTTTTATATTTTGAATGAGACCATTCTTTGGAGAACTTCTATGAAAAATTTAGTTTGAAAGTATTTGTACAAAGTGTTTGGAAAGCTCCAAGCCGATTTTTATGATTGAACTTTTGGTAAAAAAATCTTGGTTTAAAAAAAATTATTCACTTCTATAAAAATTTAATATAATATTATAAAAACTGAAAATGAAAGAGAGCAAATTCTCAATCGAAAAGCTGAATTTTAAAAAATATTTTAAAACTATTTTCATGAAATAATTAATAATAACCTATGAAGTTTGAGGGTTTAAACAATAAAAACACCATAAAACAAGAGAAACAAAAGGTTTTTTGGCTCGTTAGACGAAATTAAAAGTGACATAAAGAATTTTTTTTCTGCTAACAAAATGTTCGTTTCTGTAAATTAAATATCTATACATTGCAAAATTAATTAGAAAAAAATATTTTTCTTTGTATTTTGATGTTTTTTTAAAGCTGATTCCCTCAAGTAAATTTTTAATTTTTATTTTGCACTAGCGGTTCCATAAATATAAAAAAATAACTTTTTTACAAGTTTTCAAAACACTCTTGGCTAAAAGTTGTGAAACGAAAAATATAATTGGCTGAATTTTAGTGGTTTAAGAGCCTTGAAGACACAAAATCAAAAGAAAAAAAAATTTTTTTTTGGCAAAACTTTGAATCGGGTTTTTTTTGTTGAAAACTTTTACAAATATTTTTAAAAACGAATCATTTCCTATCCTGAATAATTTTTTTTATTATGGCAAAATAAATGAGTTTTATGAATAGAATTCAAACAAAAGATCAAAAAAAGTATTTAAAAAAATAAACTTCATTTCTTGATTCAAAATCATTCCAGAAGCTCATGTTGAAATTAATTTTCAAAAGCATCAAGTTTCACGGCAAAAAAGCATAGTTTATCCCTTTAAACTATCTTATGTTAGATACTGCAGCAACATAAATTCGAATCACTTTTGAATTCTTTATAAATTTCCATTGTTGGAAATCAAATAAAGATTTTTTCATCTTTTTGTAACAGTAAATTGTCTTTCAAAAAAACTTTTAATTAAAATTTTCATAACTTTTTCAAATGATTAATTGAACATATATTCAATTGAAATTTAAACTTTATTCACAAATAGTACATTCTAAGTCAAAAAAATATCTTTTTAAAAATAAATAATACTTTTTTAGAAAATTCCCATTAAGAATATTGAAAAATTATGAGACATTTTCGAAAAATTAATTTTCAAATTCCAAAAATACTGATTAACAAAACAGATAATCATTACTACAAGGATTGAAAGCAGAGATATTGATTAATGCCAAAAAAACAGTGAAAATTAAAAAAAAACTGAATGTGGAACTTTTTGAGATGCAAACAATAGCTTTATTTATTTTTGGAAATAAAATAAACATTTTTTTCAAGAATATGTGCCGCATTGGCAAAATGAGTCTCCATGGAAGGCATATTATATCAGAGATCAATAAAATATCGATCAAAAAAATTTTTTATATAAATTTTTTGAATATAAATTGGAAACGAAGATATCAAACATAAAGTTATGTCAAAAGATGGAAAAGAAGAAAAGAGAGAAAAAAAGAAAAAGTGAAGAGGTTGTAAAGTCAGATGAAATCTCATTTTAAAGAAAAATTGTTTTTCAACGAAATAATGAAATGTGACTCTTCAAGCAAAACATAATTTTCATTGATTTCAAGTTTGCGCTAGCTAATAAAATTTATCAGTATTTGTGAGTTGTCCAGAAATAGGTTTGTTTGTGGAGATTCCAATCATAAATACTGGAAATATTTTTTAAAGTATAGAACGAATAGTGCACAAAAGTGCTATCGGCCTCTAGTAAAAATACAAAGTTTCTTTTCTATGTTCGAAATGACATAAATTTGAACTTTTGGGAACAAAACTTGATCTTCTGTAACAGTAGTTTTCCAACTTTTTCATTCAAAGATCGATGTAGTTTTTTTCTAATTACTACACAGTTTTTTTATCGAAACTCTAATAGTTTTTTTTATTTTTTTTACTGAATTTTGTATTAATATTCTTTATTTAGAAATTCATAATTTAAACTTCACTTTCATTAATTATGGGACAAGTATGTCGAATGAGATAAACTTGATAATTTAAAATAGCTTTTAAAAATTGGTAAAAACTACAAACTTTAATTCATTTAAATTTCCTTTGCAACGAAGTAGTGAGATTTTGGAAACTTGTATTCGATTCATTCATTAGGTAAATAATTGTTATACTCTGTTCGAAAATTATAAAACTCATGTATCGCCTTTGAGACAACTTGTAACTTTGCAACTTCGAAACTTGTGGGCTATAACAAACTGAAATTCCTGTCATTTCAATTATGATGCAAATTGTTTTTTCGAATTCTTTTTAATAACCCCACTTTTTTATCGAGTCACCTAATCAAAAGATATTAAAAAAGTAAAGTTTTATTCTTTGTCTAAAATACTCACTTTCAAATTTCCAGAATTTTTTTTTAAACTTATTTAAAAAGAAAATTAATTTTCAATGTGTTTAAATTTTTTTTAGTATCAATGTTTTTCCGAATAAACACAAATTAACTTTAAACTATCAAAAAACTTGCGTTATGTAATTGAAGATTCGATGAATAGAGTTGAACCTTTTGAAAATATTAAGAAAAATTATAATAAAAATAATATCACTAAATGTTGAAACAGTTTCACAAACATTGTACAATAGACATTCAGATATTTTTGTCTGAAAAATTAGCAACACGCGAACATCAAAAGAAGCTTCTCATTATAATCATGTTGAGCAGACTGAAGAAGCTAATTCAGACATGGTGTTGCTAACATATATTACGCCTATTACGTGGCCACGAAAACTCTGTAATGTAGAGTCTCTTGGAAGTACAGTCGATAAAGTATTGTTGATTTATTGATTCGAAATGAATGAATGAAAGTCGTCATATTATTCTAAATCATGTCTCAATCTGTCATATTGTTACTCTAAATTATCTTTCACAAAGTAAACTTGAGGTGTTGGGTTGTAGCCTAATCCATTACCTCACCATTCGCGTTTTATTTATTGCATTTATTTGTGTTTTGTATTTGACCTACTTTTTTCTCCAATCATAAGTTGACTATCAAAGGACTTTGATGCATGTTGTTACTTGACTCAAGTATGAAATCTTTTTTATTCTTGACAGTTTTACTACATAGAACTGAAATTCAACAAATATATTGACTATGTTCAGAGATATTTATTTCAAGCATCCGTGATTTATTCGTTTTTTCACTGTTTTAAGGATACAAAAATTTAATTTAGTGCAAAATATGCCACCTTCATCGTGCTAAAGTCTCACAACCAAATGAACGCCAAAGATCAGGGTTCGATCACTGAGTCAAGATATAATTTAACAATTAGAGATTTGTTTTTTTTTTCGCTAGCACGTGTTTGTGCTCAAATTTGAGTCATACCTTTTCAAACCATATGATTGTCAATTCGAATAGTAGAAGTGAATTTTGTGTTTTCTTATATTTGGCTTCCTAATGATAAGGTCGTTAAATTGACATTTTCGATTATAAAAAAGTTTCTTAGAAAGCAATGAATTCCAAATTTTAAAATAATAGTAACGTGTTGTTCATTTTATTTTTCATATCAGGACTTTGTATGGCGTTGATTTCAAAAGTTACAAAAGAGTTTGATTCAAGGTATGCTTCAAAAAGTTCCGTTATGAAATACTCTCAATTCAGATCAGAATAACTTCTAACCCACCCTTCATTATAACCATCAAAATCCTTTTTGACCAATAAAGTAAAATACAATACAACTATGAGAAGAAAGAATAGCTGAACAAATAAACTGAATATAAAAAAATTAAGAATAAGCGAGTTAAAGTTAAACAAGCATGCGAACGATATAAGCAAGAAAAAAGCTAGAAAGTCAACAAATGAAATCTATGCAGTCTTCGAACGTTTAACGTTGAAAGAGCTCCACAACGCGAGGCTCAGAGTTCGATTCTCCATTGATTTCAAATCTGAGATTGAATAGCGATAATGCAAGTAGAGAACCGTTACCCTGGAATCGCTGTTGAAGCTTCCGGTATATGTCACACAAAGACATTGAATAGGTAAAATCGAGAAAACCTTGAAAATTTGTGATCTTCGCTTTTTTGAGTTAGGAACTCTAAAAGAAAACACGATTGTTGGAGCTTACAAACTCTCATACCGGGTAGCTGATGTATCACATTGCATTGCATTGGTGAACATAAAACCGAATAAATAAGGAAATGTTAGTTCCGGCTCAAAGACCTGATGTGGGTTAACGTCATTTTTGCAAAAATCTTAATTGTATCTTATGGCGTTGTTATTTTTCAATCTATAAAAATCATGATTCTAATGTATCGTAATGTAACTTATTATAGGGTTTTGTATCGACTCGTATTGTCTTAAATTTTTATATTTGCTTTGTATTTATTATATTTTTTTGGCTTGTAATTTTTTGGCATTGTATTTTTTTTTGTTTAGCATTGTAGTGTTTTGCATTTTTTCGATTTTTTCAGCATTTTACGGTATTTTAAAGAATTGCATATTATCACTCTATAACAATAATCTTTGTACTGTGTTCTACTTTATGAATCCAGGTGATTATGATAGATTGACTGTTTCAAACGAAACTCTAATATATCATTTAAGTTTTCAAATCAGCATAATACAACTGTCTATGCAATGAGTAAATCACAAGCTTGAAAGATTGTGTGTTCAATTTGAATGGCCGCTAGAATTTGAATCTTTATTCTTTGAGTGTTCGTGATTTTTGTTTGGGAAGCATGTATTCAAGTTTTTATTCTTCCAAAATAGCCATTATTCAAATGGTAATCGTGAATCCTGCTGTGAATGCGAGTGTGACACAACTAATTCTTGCATACACAATTGACCAGAGTGATACCACAATTAATGAATTTCGTATAGGAAAAAGACAAATTAAGACTTTTCATCAATTACTCATGGAGTAATTAATCATACAAACACAAAAACAGAGGCACGATCAACAAAAAAATGATTTAAAAAACAGATTTGAAAATTATATTTAAAAAAAGATTACACCTAAACACAATTGGAAGAATAATAAATATTGGGAAATGTACAATTATCGTTTTGAAGTAATTAAAAATTATATTCTAAGAAGAAACAAAAATGATTATAAAAACTTTGGACTCATATAAAAAAATATGAAAATTACATAAAAACATAACACATAAAACACAAGAAAAAACACAGATAAGCACATAAAACACCACACAAGTATAACTCGAAGTATCTAGCACGAATTTAAACGAAAGTGAGAAATCTCAAGCCATTTAACGCCAAATAATTAAAACTTTAAGTTGAAGAAAATAAAATTGAGAAAAATAAAAAAAACTCAATATCGAATAAAATATGAAATCTTAAATACAAAGATTCAAATTATATCTAGAAGCTAAAATAAGTATGGAAAAAATGGAAGAATCTAAAATGTGGTGAACCAAAATTTTTCAAACAATGCCAAAACAAGTAATATCAGTAGATTATAATCTTTTAAGTATAAAATAAAAAAGGTTATAAAAATTAAAAATTAAAAAACGGTTGATAGAAGGAAATATTTTATTATTAAAATGAAGAAATCAGCTTAATCAGTACATATAGTATGTTATTGTCAATAGTCTCACGAGTTCAAAAGTATCTACAATATATTCATTTAATTAATTCACATTTTTTAGTGCGCAAATATTTTTCATAGAGAATAGACTCTCTTCTGCTTTGCAAAATTTTTTGCGTTGTCTGGGTTTCAAGCAAAAATGACTATTTCTTTCTAATCCTGAAACAGATCCTTTCAATCCCAAATATGCAACGCTCTGATAACAAAAAGGTTAGAAAGCTTATGATGATTTCGAGATAATTTAAGTTTTTGAAGAATAGGGTTAAGAATATTTCTCACTTTTTTATGTTCAACTATCTATAATTAACAAAATTAAATAATGTATTTAAAGTGTTAAATGTTTCCAAATTAGAAAAAACGAGAAAACAAAACGATTCAGACTCAACTTCTATCTCAAAAAAAAAATATATAACATACTTTATTTAAGTTTTTCACGCATAAAAAAACTTTTTTTCTTCTAAAATTTTTTTTGAAATAATCTTTGAATCATAGTAAAAACAGTTTTCAGTAAAGTTGGTTTTTATTATGAAGTTTGAAAATGCTATAGAAATATGAGTTTCTAACTAAAACTACTAGAAAAAAATCAAGTCCAAGATGATCAAAAAATAAAATTAAAATATATTCATTGAAATTATTTTTTTGTTTTTGGTATCATCCCTTCAGTTTGTTAAATGAGACATGATGCCTTCTAAAGTTTTAGCTGAGATCATACAGATTCTACCTGAAAACTCAATTTTTCGACACAGTTATAAAAAAAAACTTTTTCAGTTTTAAAATAATAATGTATTTATATCAAAATTTTTGAAATCGAAAAAATCCGTTAATTACTATTTTGTAATTGGACGTCATACAGATACAAAACCAATCATAGAGAAAAAAAAATTTCTGACATGAGTTATTATCATGAAAATAGTTTTTTTCTCTAAAAAACATCATGGACCACGCAAATTGTGCGCTAGATAGATGACGTGATCTTATCTATGAGTTACGTCATTGTGACATACCCACACAATTGGACCTAGCTGCTCATACCAAAATTTGTTTTTTTGTTGGCATTTCTGAATATGTAATTCAGAATTTTTTTTTTTTTCAAAAGAATCTTCAGGTTTTATTTAAAATAGATATTTTATTCCCACTAATGTACAAAGTTTTGAAAACATAAATATAAAGATTGTAACTTTTCATTATTTGAGTTTTTATGAAATTTTTCATTAAATTTCAGTATAAATCGTTAAAATTTAGGTTTAGAAATTGAACCAATTTTTTTGTAAAATTTTTATCAGAAAAAAAGTTTGAAACATTTTTTCCCCTCTATTTCATGCCAAGTTGCCAGCTTCTGTAATTGAAAACAACAATGCGCGTCAAGTCATTTGTTGTACAATTTTTATACATTTTTTTCTATTTTTTTCGCCTTGTTACATTTTTGGAAAAATTTTCTTTCCAACAACTTTTTTTCTTCTTTTTTTTATTTGATATTTAATTTAATAATAAAAACAATTTTGATTTTGACAGTGAGAATATAATTGAAAGCGAATTTGATTTCTCATAATTTCTCCAATTTGTGTTGCTCCGTATCCACTTCGATTTACACTTCGGAACTTCAAAAAAAAATAATTTATATGATTAATTCAGCTCATAAACAGTATATTGCAAACAAAAGAAAACACTTTATAAGTAGGAGTTAGGTGTTTGTTATTTATAGATTTCGATTTTATATATTATTCAAATTGTACCGTTTACAATGAAACTGGTGGCTGTTATGAAAGCTTTGGATGTCATTGCAATAATAATTCATCTAACTTCTTTTAAATTAATTTAAATTTTTACCTTTCAACATGAAAAAGGCAGAGATTTGATTAAATTTAAAATGCCGTTGACCTATTTTTAAAGTATTTTATTTATGACAAATAAATATCGGCAAATTTGTAAGAATCAACAGTATTCTATGAGTTTGTTGGTAATGTAGACGGGATCAAATCTTCCAAATCAAACTTGGTCAAATTCCAAACAAAGTTCTAATTTTTTTCTAATTAATCAATGAAAAAATGTTTTGTTAAGACTTTCCGAAGTTGAATAATTTCAAAAATAGATTTTACAACGAAACTGATACGAAAGAGCTGTGAAAAATGTAAGGAATTTAGCCATGGTACCTTCACATGGTTTCTTTTGGGAGAAAAATATGAGTGATTGTTCCAATTATGAAAATGAACTATAATTTTGTGTACAAACATAAATCTTCAGACATGACAGTTTTTTGTGATTTTTTTATTTCTCTCTTTATGTAGCTTGGCTTGATTTATTACGCTCGGTAGCTACATATTTATATAGCGGAGTAGCTAATCTTTTACAATTCGTCGATGTTTTGTTTATTCTTTTTCAAACCGCTTCGATAGCTTTACCTGCGTGCCTTCTTCCATCTCGATCGATTCTTTCATTCCTCGATACGAGATTCAAAGATATAATTTTTTTCGTTTGTCTACTTCCTATCATACATTTAATTAAACTTATCAATGACGTTATTCCCAGTTTAATTTAAAATTTTGGAAAAGTTACTTTTTTGAACTTGAATTTTTATTCGAAATAAAACTTAAATGCAACATTCATAATTTTAATTAAAAATATTCTATTTTTTATGTTTTCTCAAAAACAAAGACAAAGAACCATAGGAACGATAAATCATATTCGCCCAAAATGCACTTGAGGCGTCCAACATTCAACATCCATGAACTGCCCCAGTATTGTTTAAATTTAGCGATAATTGAATAAATTAATTTCAGATATTCTCAAAAAGTATATAATATAAGAACTTCATGCACCGTGTGAATTCAAGTCTCAAACAACAAAATAAAAAAAGACAAAATTATCAAAACTTGTGAAATGATAGTTAATTATATTCCTCCAAATCATCACATCCTTTTGACATTGCATTCAAAGGGTTGCTACGATATGTATTTGAGCGTTATTAGAAGCAGTTTATGGAACGATACCAATGAGTATAATAAAATTATATCAGTATTGAAAATACAAACGTAAAAAATTATTAAAAAATTATAAATCATAGAACAAAAATAAAAAAAAAACAAACAAAAAACACGTTCTTACCTAGCTAAGAATGATTGCACTTGAGTAGGAATGAAGAAAGCAGATATGTGAAAATTCATTTCACGAGCAAGCAGAACCTATCTCCATAGGTATGAATGTTGACTCCTTGTCGTCGCTTTCCGTTTTTGTCCTTATTTTTAACCTTCTCACATTTTCAAAATGTTAATGTTTTATTTGTTCTCATTTTATTATTTGTCTCATCTTTTTCCAGCAAAGCAACTGAGGAACATATGTACGTTCAAAATCTTGATTCGATTTGTTTTTCATTCACAATTCATCCGAAAAAATGATCAAAAACGTGATTAGTTCATCAAAACTTCAAAATAACTTCAAGTTTATTTTTCCACAAGGTGAACCTACATTAAACGACTAAGATAAA
>OX387253.1:1258170-1260670 GCA_947562095.1 Branchellion lobata
TGATTTCATCAGAGCCTTGAAAATGTGTCTTTAAACGTATTGAATTTTTAGCAGACATTGAGAAAGGCAAATTCTTTTTCGTGTCTATTATGGAATAAATTCTTCAATTTTGAAAGAAGCAGAATTCATTTTGAAACTCTGCATTTGAAATACTATGAAATAAATTCGATTAGAAAATAGTTGAAATAGTCTGCATAGTTCATCTGATCCGAACAGATCCACCTGGCATTATAACTTAGAGCTTTTCTGGAGTGAATGCAAAAAATAAATTTAATTAATATTATCATTTTGAAACACTTCGTAATCGACTTGATGAATGCTGATAACTAAATGATTTATTCTCTTATTCACTGTTACTGGTCGCTTGTATATGATTCCATAAAAGATAAGATAAGGAAGATAATAAAGATAAATAGTAATTGGACGACAGTGTGAGATATTTATAGTAAATAATCTTAATATTTTATCAAGTTTGATAAATAAGTCTGTTCATTTAATAAAGGTACAAAAAATCATTTCATCATTCAGTATTTAAAAATAAATTCGAAAACATATTACTGAGTTAAATTTTCATTGTTATCGAAAGAAAGTTTTTTTTATAGATTATTCTTTGTTTCTAAAAAATTATTAATTATATGAATCAATTCACTTGTAAGAAAGTAAATAATCAAAAGTTAAATAATTTTTAAACAATAATTTGCTTCTTAAGTAAATAAAAGTTTGAAAAAATATATAGTATTACCATTAGTGAACTTAAACATTAGAGGAAAATGGATTAAACAAAACTGGAAACTGATTAGTATCTAGTACAATTAAACATATTACTAAAAAGATGAAAAGTATATCAATTCTATAAATTAATGAAATAAGGATAGAAAATTGAAATGAAGTGATAATATACTATGAGTTCATGAGGAAATAAAAACTTTAGGTGTTTTATTGACATACTCATTGTATTCGTTTTTGTATTGTTTTGTTTTATTTTGTTTTAATTAAAAAAATTCGATTATTGCAAAAAAAGGAAAAAACAAGAACTAAAATTCAAAAAAAAAATTTATCAAAGAGACAAGTACTAAAAGGTTACTGAGGGAATACCAAAAAAAATCAAATAGAAAAGAAAAATACGGTAACATAAAAAAATAGTAAACAAAAAAACAAAAAGCCCGAAAAAAACTAAAAATTCCAAATGAAAAAATGGAAATCTTCTGAAAAAATGAATAAAAAAATGAAGTTGTAATAAAATGTAATATTATTACTCAAATTTCAAAAAAATTTCATTTAAATAGGTATAAAATCTTAGAATGAGAATAAAACTGTGTTTTCAAATAATAATAATAATACAAAAATAAAAAATGATATGAATTAAAAAAATCAATTAGTATAAAAAAAATATTTTGTTTCATAATGGAATAGTTCCTTCAGATTAGTTTTCGATTATGTTGATATGTTTTATATTTGTTTTAAACTTTTCATAGTTAAAAATTTCAAACTTCACCCTATTCAGAATGTGTCTCTTCTAATTCAAAGCTTGGCCGTTGAAATTCAGAGAAAAATCATAATTAAAAAATTAAATTTTTCATAAAAGTTTTGGAAAAATTAATAATGAATAATTTTCGAAAAATACACCTTAGATTAACAGAAGTACTATGAAAAAAGATTTTTGGAAAATTTTTAAGTTAAATTTTGACGTGAAAACAAGTTAAATTTTCAATTTTGAATAAAGCGCTATTCATAGGACCGACCCGACGAAAAGAAGAGGTGGAGACATAAATTAAAAGAGATTTAAACCCGAATGATGAATAGTCTGCTGAGAGTTGCTATATATCATTCCTTTCTACTCTCCATAAATAACTCCTGTCTCCGCGAGGTTGAGAATCTCAGAAGTTTGCTTTTGAACCAAAAAAGTTTTGTTATTGATCTGTTTTGAAAAGATTGTCTACCTCATGAAATTATATTTTATTGGATAACAATTTAATGAATAAACATTTGAAATCAAAACTATTTAAATTAATAAGGATTTAAGCTAAAATTATTCAACTCTAAATAAACGGTTAGGATATAAAATGTTTCATATCAATAGAATTTGATGTCTTTTTGACAGTTTTAAAAGACACTCGCCCATCCGAATATTGAAACTAATGAAGTCAGTAAATGGAAGTTCAATGAATATTTAATCCCATACCTTGATAGATGACTTTTCGATTGCAAATGTGGAAAAGATATAGCGATAAATGTGTAGAAAAGTTTTTCAAATTTAATTTTATATAACGTGAAATTAGTGCAGTTTTTTATATCCAGTTTAATAAACTTACTTTCAAAAATTTGATGAAAGTTTTTGCGATAAATGATAGTAAATTAAACATTTTTCATGGATGAAATTGCTGTTTACTTCAATGACTACTCTTCGATATTAATTCGTCCATGAAATAGGCCCTTAACAATGTGAGCTAGAGGGAATTCAGATAACTGTAAATATTTTTAATTCTTAACGTCGTGCTGA
>OX387253.1:1265670-1298170 GCA_947562095.1 Branchellion lobata
TTTCAATCGTAATATATATTTTTTCGAAATATCATATTTACTTTAAGCAATCCATAGGCGGTATTTAATTTTAAAAAATATAGCTGAATATGTGATCACCTTATCAGTGAACAGACTTGTATCAATTCATTTTGTGGATACAAAATACCCTTTTTCTACTAAGACTAAAATTATTTTCTGGTCGGTTAAAACCCCCTCGTAGCTTATTCTAGATATTTCAATAGGACTTAACTTCTAAGCTTGTAACAGTTCAACATCATAACTGGCTAAATATACATCATACGGACTGATCTTTTTTACAAATATGAATAAAAATACTCACAAAATAAAACACAATCAGTCTAATTAATCTTTAAAAAATTAATTTATCATGCATCAATGAGTCTCTTTTTCACTATTTTCACTCTTTAAAAATTCAGATATATGAATATATAAAATTATTGATCGTTCATGAAATTCAGTCCTTTTCATCAATTTCAATAGAATGTTGAACATAAATTGACAAATGTTTAAAAATTTACTGAGTAGACTAAGTTCAATCTTCAAAAAAAAAATTATATAATGTCTTATTCAAATAAAGCTTCATATCCATACATAAATTTTATTAGGAAAAAATGATTTACATGAAAAAACTATCTCGAGATTGATCGGTCAGTACACATTAACAGCTCATATTTGAAAAAAATTCATATAGGTTCACTTTTTAGATTACATTAGAAAATTCAATTTTTAATTATTTTTATGAAAAAACATAATTGAAGAACTACTAACCGTATTTTATATACTCATTCGATTTATTTATGAGATATTGTTTTTGATTGTATCAAAAAAATCCTTCAATTTTTCTAGATTACTATCTCAGTTTTTATGTTTTTTTAATATAAAATTGGTTTCTTTGTTTTTTTTAAATAATAATTCAAAAAAAAAAAAATTCAAAAATTTATTATTCTATATTCATATTCTATCTGAAAAACTTTCATCTAATTTTTTTCAAATAAGATTTTATATAAGTATATTTTCTTAATAATGAATTATTGTAGTGAAATTATTCAAAAAGTTTTTATGAATTTAAAAAAAAAAGTGCATAATTTTTGAATGAAATAAACCATAATCGATTTAAAAAAATACTCTTTCAAACATAATGAAAATTTATATTTCATTGTATAGAGAAATTGACATTTAATTCGAAATGATGTTACTATTTCACTATTGAAAGTAATTTTCTTATATTCAAAAATAAAAAATAAAAAATAGTGTAAAACATTTTTTCATGTAAGTCATTAATGCTTATGGAAGATTTTCAATTCTAGTTTGTGTTTAGAATGTTAAAAATTCAGTGGCGAAAAAAATATCAATTGACAGTTATGAGAAAAAATTGTGAAACATTATGAAAACAACATGAAGAAAAAAGTAAATTAGAATGAAAAAAAATTGTGAAACATTATAAAAAAAAAGAAACATTATGAAAAAATAAGTCAATGAAAATCAGAGAAAAAGAGCGAAATGAATGGATTCGTTATCAATCAAAACACTGCAAACATCATCGACTTTTGTTTGAAAAGCAAAACTTTTTCAAGGTTTGAAATATCGATAACATAAAACTCCACGAGCAAGAAATCCCGAAGAAAATGTTGATCTAAAAAATTAAATAAATAGACATTTCATTGGTTCATGAATGTTTTTAGCTCTATGGAAGAATATCTGACCACAAATAATATTCATCAAACTTTTGATATTTTTTGTCATTGATAATAAGAAAAAATTTAGAAAAAAGGTTTAAAATTTTAATGATTCCGAAATATTTTATTCTTGACTTAAGTTTGTATGATTTTGTTTCTATTATGACAAAACAATTTCCTTTTTCATATTTTTCTCTATTTATTATAAATTTTCACATTCTTTTATTAGTTGAGCAAGAAAAATTCACAATATTCATTACCATTTCTTGAAAAAATCAAATAAACAACAGACGGTTGTTATCACTCTACAACCTCTATCAATTCATCCCTTCTCATTCTGACCCTATCAGAGTAAGTGAAATTCTGAAACACACACACACACACACACACACAAAAACACACACACACACACACACACACACACACACACACACACACACACACACACACACACACACACACACACACACACACACACACACACACACACACACACACACACACACACACGCACATACACACACACACACACACACACACACACACACACACAAACACACACACTCGCGCGCGCGCACACACCCACACACGCGCATGCACACCAAGACCAAAAGCCGAATTTTAGGCACACAATCACACACACAACCACATACAAACAAACCTGAAAAAAAACACCCTGGAATACTCACACACACACACACACACACACACACACACACACACACACACACACACACACACACACACACACACACACACACACACACACACACACACACACACACACACACACACACACACACACAACACACACACACACACACACACAAACACACAAACACACACAAACGCACACACACACACACACAAACACACATATGTTAAGATATCGATTGTGAAAGATCGACAGATGTTCTTCAATTTTTAATATTAAACCATAAATTTTCAACTTTGTTACGCAAAAATTCTGAGTCACTGTACCAGACTGTTTTGGTTTCACCCTCAAATGTTATTGTGCAAACACCTTTCATATAAAATTTTTATGATTCGACATGAAAGAAAAATAAACTAAATTTTTCTTTTATAAACGCATATTTTAATGGATAATGAATCATTGTTCCATACGCCTCATTTGTTTCAATCATAATTAAATCCAATGAATTATTATTTTTAATAACAAGAATTAAATATATGTTTGGCTATTTCTTCCATATTACCTTTCTGTTTCTTTAGAATAACTTTTCTTTCAAAACATCGAAAAAGAAATCTCATTTCTCTTACTTTGTCAGTATAGATGTGAAATTTAATAAATTACCTTATGTTACCATTTTCTTCATATACAAACTTTAATTAACTTTTCGTTTTCAAAAAATTAATTCTCTAAATTAAAATTTGACGTTCTCACACATTTTCATGTCACCGATAAGTAACCATTTTTAACAAAGATTTTCTTACCTTATTTGTGAACTTACAGGCATTCGAAAGGCCAAACTCTTCAAATCTACATCAATCATCTTACTACCTATTCTTTAGGTTTGATAATAAATTAAGAAAATATTATTATTTATCAAGATCATAAGAAATTTACTCTGATTTATATTGTCACACATTATGAATTATGCTTTACAAATGCTTTTCAAAAAGTTATTTATTATTGTATAAGCTTTGCAATTTAATTTTTTGGAATTTTTGTTTTCAAAAAAAATGATTCTCAAAATTTATTATTTTTTCAAAAATTCTCACCTACATTTTCTCTTGCTAATCAAAGATTTTTCTAATGATTATATCTATACTATCCTTTCAATTTTTCAATTTAAAAATTTTTCATAATAGAAAGTCACGGTAAAAAAACTTTCTACTTTCTCAGTATTTTTTCTTATTATTAAGTTTTTCAAAATAGTTTTGAAACAATCGAGTTTATTAGCAATTTTCAAAATCTTTATGAGCCATTCATTTCTTTCCTTCCGTTTGCCATCATCGTTTCCCCAAAGAAAAATAAATTCTTCGTATTTTTCTGGCTTTAAAAGTTCAGACAATTTTTCTACGTTTTATGTTACTGCACCTATACGAACTTTCCGATTTTTTTATCACTTTTTAATTTTTATAAATATATATAATAATATAATTTGAAATGATTCAAGGAACATTTCATAACATAAAACTATTGCAAGGCCTTATATTAAAACACAATACAGTTTGACATGGAATTAAACCTTTTAGTCAAATATAGAATAAAACAAGGGGTTCTAATATATAAAAAAAACACTTCAGTCATTACTGTTTTTAACAATTATTCACTAGAACCAAAAGACAAAAACTTTGGAAAGAGTACAATAAAAAAAAGATCATTATATAATTGTGAATAATTTAGGCGCCTTCAGCAGCTCGGTTTGGCGCTTGGTATACAAGATTTATTATTTTATTCATTGTGGAATAACCATTATGTAACCCTCACACTTACAGACACAAGTCAACCCCCAGTATGAAATATCTTCCTCCTCAGACATAGGACTCCGATCATAAATGAGTCTCAAAAAAAACTTCATGAATAAAATTGAAACTAAGATGTGAATTTTTCATTAAATTTATAACAAAGATAAGAAATACTTGAGCTTTTGTTAACATAGAATTTAGATTTTTCATGAGGACGATTGGAAATAAAGTATTAAACATCTGAGAAAACTTGAAATAAGAATTCAATCTCACAACACAACACAATGACTAGAAGCTTCTATCCGATGACGTCATCCATCAATCATTCAACGGCTACCAGACGGCGCTAAGGCCTCAACAACCTTTCACGACTCCTTACCCACCTCCGCTGATTTATGGTACGTATTCTTTATTCTTTGAATTATAATCATTTCTAATAGTGATTACATCTGGTCTTTTTTCTTTGTAGTAAAGGTTACTCATTTTCACCACGAATATAAAGCATAAAATTATACAATATGTCAAAAAAAAATGTTACATTTCGAATATTTTATACATATGAGAAGATCCGAAGAATGGTTTATATATATTTCTAGTGGGACACATAAGGAGTATTTCAGAGGGTTTCTATTATTCCCCAAAACGTTCACCTCATAAGTCAAAGCTAATTCTGTTAAAATGAACATATTATAGATATCAAAGGGGTGTATGAAATAACACCGATTCAATGCTATACATCACGTGAAAAGTTGCTGCAAGTTTATGTCAGCTTCAGGCCGATATGTGACATATTTTCGAAACTTTGAAATCCGAGATTGAGTCGTTCATCATCACTGGGTGAGGCAAGAGAAAGAAAGAACGTTTTAAGTGGTATTGATAAGAGAATGTCCCTTTTTATTGCGCATTCGAGTAGGAAACTATGGTTTGTGAAGATATAGTGATAAAGTCACTGAACTTTTATTTGTATCTTTATTTTTATGAAAACTAATCGTATAAACAGAGTAAAAATTCCACGTTACCATCTTTTAATGATACGATTATCACAGCAGAAAAAAGCAGAGAAATGTTGTTATTTTTTTCATTATTTTCAAGCATTTTTGGGTAATTTTGAAAAATGTGGTAAAAAACTAAAAAGAGTGAAAAACGGCAATCTTTATAACAATTTTCAGTAATTTTGCAAATATTCTTATCAATTGCTCACTTATTCCATGAACGCGTATTGTAGCCGCTTTCCCAACAAGAAAATGCAAAACTCCTTTTTTGGGCAAAAATAAAAGCCAACTGATAGAACACTTGTTGGATTTAAAAAAATCAGAAACATCTGGAAGGAAGTCATACTTATAAATTCAATCGTTCGTATAATTGTATGAGGTCTAGATACGCTTTGCATTGAGATTTCATTCGAAAGTCACTCAAACAAACAAAAAATCTGCGACGTCTATTTGAACGAGCATATAAGGCGCCTCGTCCAGACAGTTTTTAACTTATTCAATTTGTTTAGCAATAATCACAAATGATTAACGATATTAAAAAGATGAGCATTTTTAGAAATTTCAGAATTCAAAGTGTCAATCCGATCATTTATGGTAGACTAGTCCAGATTTGTATGCCATTTTTTAGTAAAACTTGTATAGAATGAAAATAAATGATAATTTCGCTGTGAAAAGTTTACCCTTGCACATTCAAAGCCTAAAACATGGGAAAGTTGGAATAAAGCTTTCTAAAAAATGATTGGTTAAGAGTTATTGAATCGATATGAATAAATTATATAAATAAAAAACTATTTAACTACTTTGAGGTAAAAACCTTATTAACGTGAAACGTATGCCTACGATACTTTCCAGCTCTTTAAAATAGAACATTTCAATTGTCGTTTGAAAACTCTTCATCAAATCTTTATGAATAAATTGATGAATAATGAAAAATCAAATGATAAAATTTTATGCTTTCCTAATATTATAAAAGACTGGCTTATATGTTAAAATGAGTGTTTGGTAACCAAGCGGTAATTTGACTTTCATCATTATATTAAGACTTTCCATTCATGCATTTTTCATGCATTTATTTATCTATTCACTTTTTTTCTTAAACTATTTATTATACTTCTCATGCATTCATTCATACATCAGTTAAGTTTATCATTCGATTATTTGTATCTTTATATATTTTAACTCAATTTCATATCAATATATTTTCTTTAATTATTCAAGAAAGGTCATTAATTATCTCATTTGATTTTTCAATTAAATTGTATCATTCTTCAACCATATATTTGTTCTTATAGTCAACTAATCAATAAATTTCTTTTAACATTCAGTTTTGAATGTTGAAACCTTTTTTTTTATTTCTGAGTGTCAATTATACAATGAAGGCTGAGTCATGGAGCTCTATCCTCATTTCTCACACACCGCTTCACGATTTTCACACAGTCTAATCCTGTTATGTTGAATAGTCGTGTTTTTTAAATACTTGTGTCAGTAGCATCAATTATAGTACTAGTATCATTTTTTGTAGAAGTATTTAAAGTATGATTGTAGTTGTAGTAGTAGTAAAATAATAAATGGTATTATTTGTATAAAGGGTACTAAATAATTATTGTTAGTATTTGTATAAAAGGTACTAAATATATTAATGTTAGTAATGTTAATAGGTATGATAATAGTGGCGGTGAGGTTTTTTCTAAAAAATATTAATTAAATGCCTACTAAGAAACTCATGCATTGAATGAGTAATTTTCCACCTTTAAATTTCAAACACCACATTTTGGTAAAGGTTACGAAATATCTCAAATCGTTCATACCCTGGCTAAATTACGCATTTTAAGTTCATGTGACATTAATTATTCTAGAATATTCAACGAAAACAGAGCAAAAAATTACTTTGTTTGAATTAGTTAATTTCTCATAATTTAAAACATTACAAAAATTTTTTTTTTCTTCCCATTCACCTGTTGCTCAAAAGAGTTTTTCAGTTTTTCAAGAGAGTAAGAAAATTAATTAAATTTATGAACAATATTATTTATGATTTGAATAAAATTCGAAATATTGAAAACTAACATTAAATGAATGAAAATTTGATTTCGAAAGAATTATCTATTAAAATTAATTCTAGAAATGATTTTTTAAAAACTTTAATTCACCAATAAATTTGTTTTTTTTTTTAAATAATTTTTTTCTTCATTTTCTATTCTTTTACTTTAATTATGAATAAAATAAAATATTTTCAAAGGCTAATATTTGCCATTGCACTAATTCCACTATAATAAGTGTCGAATTTTATTGTATTTTTTCAGATGCTTTGTTCAACTCTTTAAGCATTTTTCTCAAAAGGCGCCCCATTGTAACGCATTTCGCTGTGGGCTTCTAGGTGACAAGGCCACTCTAGGACGGCTTCTGTTTTTTACATGAGTTACCGCTTTTTAAAACTCATACACCAGCTCATCAACCCGTAAAGCTGAAGCTATTGAGGCGGTCTTGCTGGATTGTAATGTTTTTGTAAAATTTTAATTCACCTTCCAAGCATAATCAGAAAAAAATTTAGAACATACCCTCAATTGATAATAGATTCAGTCTATCATATCTATTATTTAAGGAATAAAATGATTTAATGGAAAATTTAAACTCTATCATTAATTTATTTTTAGTTTCAAAATATCGATTTCAATGAGTTTTTTTTTACTTTTAAACTTATTTCTTTGAAAGTCTTTGTGGTTAGATGAAACCTTTTGACGTTTCTCGCATCAAATAAGGTTATAGTTACATTTATCCTGAAATAAGTTTCTGACATTCTATAACCAGTAGACCTATTTGTGGTTGAAAAAGATTTATAAATGACAAATCAAAACTTACTTATTCGTGTTCCACTGAAAAACTATTGTTTTATGTAAAGCGTGAAAGTATCATTGTTAGCTCAAATTTTTATTCAATTTATAACCTAGAAAAAATACTTGTAGGAAAAGTTTTTTTGTTGAAATCTTACTGACAATATAACCTTTCAATAAAAATAAATCATCAGCATAGTGACATTTACATTATTAATATATTTATATTTTATTAATCCAAGCATACATGAATAAAACCATTTCATTTCTGTACATCATGCTCTGACTTCATAAATATATCATATACGGACCACGTGTTAGAGAATCAATGATAATTTTTAATTTTTTGGAAATTTTTTGTTTGATTATAACATTCGAATATTGCTTAAGAGCTGTTATTTACGCATTCACTGACGTTTAATCTTCAATTACTTTATAAAACTGTGCAAGATCTGGCTATATGGAATATTCAAAATCGATTTTATAAAATCATCTGAAAATGAATAAATTAAAAATTTACAACTTTCTCAGAAAATTTTTAAATTTTTTAATGAATTCAGCAAAAGAGTTTGTATTTAAAAGGGTGCTGGGAATGGATTTGATTAGAGCAAGAGCCACAACCATTGCAATTTCACACATAAACCTTTGAATCTGTTTCTTTAATTTATCACTTCATATAATTCAAAACTTGAGAATAGTTATTTTCTGATTTTTCTATAAATCTGAATCAAATTTTTTAAATTATTTTATGAATGGTACACAAAACTTCACGAAGGTTATATTTGATTTGTTTAAATTTAAATCAAATAATTTCTTCTTGAACGATACTCTGTACTAGAAATTTTTCAAAAGAAAGTCGTTAAGAAAAACTGATACTCGCGTGTGACATTTGAATTTTGTGTGTGTCGGCGTTTGATATTGCTTAACTATTGATTCCACATAAACAATTCAGGAAACAGTAATATGAAATTCCAAAACGTTGATTGAGAGATGAAATTGCAAGATAATTTTTGTTTCATTTTCTTTTGTTTTTCTATGCCACCCATTTCAATCCAAAAAAAGAATTAATCATTTTTATCAGTTTGGGTTAAATAGCTGTGCTTCTTGATACTTTATTCAGTTTTTATTTATACGTTTTTTTAATCATTGTTTTTGAGATTCTTTTTATTCTCTAAAAGATAAATTATCAAAAAAAACTTTTTTTTATAACTAATTTTAAGTTGTTTGATCTACACTTTTGAAGCATTTTTTTCTCACAAAATTGTGTTGAAAACTCATCCCAATTTCATGTATCTTTCTGTAAAACAAGAATGAAGTTTTTCTATATTTAATAATATTATTTAAACATTATGGAAACTTAAACTTTTTTTGAATCTGAAAGTAATGTTAATGAGATTCCTTTTTGACAAATAAAAATAGATTATTTCCAATATTTTTTATATATAAAAAAACTTAACTCAATCAATCTATTTGCTGGCATTGCACTACATGTGATCGATTAGCTTTTATTGTTACCGTTCATTGCCCCGAAACCTCTTTGTATTCTTTTGTACTGAAATAAAATGTTCTGTTTATTTTCAATTTTCGCCAAAATCAGCTTTCCATGAGAATTTCAAAAACTCCCTTTCATGTCTCAGTATCAAAGATTGCATTCAAAATTTTAATTTAATTTGTTGAATATTCAGTTTTTTCTCGGTTAATATAAACCATGTGAATCAATAAATTGTTAGAAATGAAAGAAATTAAATAAGTAAAACATTGTGAAATAATCTACAAACAAGGAAACAATTAAGAAGATATACCTTCTTTTGTTTGTGAAATTTCATATTTCAAAATGATTCATGAATTAATAAAGTAATAATACCTGGGCTGAAAAAATTCTATTTTTCGATTTTTGAAAATTGGGACATCATAATATTGAGAATTTTTATATATTTTTGTTACAGCATATTGCAGATCGGAAATTGCAGTGGAAATGGGAAAAGAAAAAAGAATCCAATATAGAATTTTGATTAAAAAAAATAATAAAACTATTTAGCTGGAAAACACAATTATGTACCTGTTAAATAGTTCCAATTATTGTGAATTAATTTCAGTTTTTAAATAATTTGATTTGAGTTTAGTTTTTTTAATGGGCTCATTAAAGAAAATTAAAAACTATATTTGCAAACTGAAGTTATTTTTGATGAGATGAATAAAAATTACTCGAAAACAAAGAAAAATAATTTAAGAATTTTTAATGGATCGATGTATTAACAGGTGAAAGTGAGGTAATTTATAAGTTTTTGTTTCCTTTTCAGTAAGCAATTTCTAAAATCTTTTTTTTTCAATCATTCAAAGGGAATCGAAAAAAAATAAAATAGAATCAGAGTATTAAATGAATGAAGTAAAAGCCAACAATTTTGGATATACAAAAAGAACATTAACTTAATAAGAAAAATCATTCAATTAAATTTACGAAAAATGATTCAAAATTTCGAATGATACAAAAAAAATTTTATCTAACGAAATATTTTTTTTTTGGTTTTTTATCCTTTTTTTCATTTTTTTCACCCTTTTATTTCCTTTCTTTATCCTTTTTTTTCTTTCTATTTCTTTTTTTACATTTAACATCCCTTTTCTTTTTTCTATCGCTATCTTTTTTTTTTCTTTTTCTTCTTTTTTCAAATTGAATCTTTTTTTTTTACTATCTTTTTTTTTTCTATTAAATACTATTTTTTTATTTATCTTCGTTTTTTTGTTTATTTTATTTTTTATTATCTATCTTTTTTTTTTCCATTATTTTTTTCATATATTATTATTGTTCTTTTTTTTCTTCTTCTTCTTTTTCTTTTTCTTCTTCTTCTTCTTCTTTTTCTTCTTCTTCTTCTTCTTCTTATTCTTCTTCTTCTTTTTCTTCTTTTTCTTCTTTTTCTTCTTCTTCTTCTTCTTCTTCTTCTTCTTCTTCTTCTTCTTCTTTTTCTTCTTCTTCTTCTTTTTCTTCTTTTTCTTTTTTTTTTCTTCTTCTTCTTTTTCTTCTTTTTCTTCTTCTTCTTCTTCTTCTTCTTCTTCTTCCTCTTCTTCTTTTTCTTCTTCTTCTTCTTCTTCTTCTTCTTCTTCTTCTCCTTCTTCTTCTTCTTCTCCTTCTTCTTCTTCATCTTCTCCTTCTTCTTCAGCTTCTTCATAAATGCTTTTTGCCGTTATAAAATGTATTTGTGGGTCTGGAAATACTTTCTTGCGTAATAGCCGATGGATACCACCGTCCAAAGTTTTGAGTATGTCACGTTTTGAAAAGTGAGAAGACGAGGGAGATTTTGTCTTTTTAGGAGTAGTTGGTTTTTGTGAAGATGTGCGTTCACCTACACATGTGAACAAATATATATTCGAATAAGCGTTGGAATTAAGCCACACTCCATATCTTATTAGAACTACAGGCAGTTTTGACTCGGGATTTCTTATCATGTTTCAAAGGCGGCTAGAGATTTTATAAGGTTTTAAAGACGCCAAATTGTAATGCGTCAGAGGCTAAGGACAGTTTAAAAAGCCAATAGCATCGTAAATGCTCGATCGAGATCAGTTCTTCATTGTAGGCAGAACTTTGTTTTTACCTTTTTGTGCAGATAACGCTCAGAGTTACGGTCAGTGTGCCAACGATAAAGCAGTCGACCTACAGAAAACCCTGCCCTTATGCTTTAATAAGATTTAAACATGGATAAGAGCAAATTATTTCAAAGTTACTTCTGAAGTTTGAAGGGAATTGGCTTACACTACGCCGAATTTCTCAATTCGATAAAACTACCGGATTGGCGATAGAAGCATTGATTTTTTAGAATAAAAGCTGAGCTAAACAAGTCTATTAAAGCCCACTTCAAAACATTGAAGAAGTTGGATATGAATTGATCTCAAAACAAAACAGCTAATCAGTTAAAGTTGACTTCATTCTCACCTCCGTTGCATGAAGAATCAATGCTTCATCGATACGCTTACGATGTTAGATGTAATTTTCATCATCAGTCTAATGAAACATTGATACGGCTGGACTCCTCAATGCATTTGTATATAAAAACACCGTTATAAACTCGAAGATTAGGAACATTACGGAAATAGCTAACTTTCGTCCTATTACACTTGTACTCACATGAATATAGCGAAGTTAAGTTTTGAAAAAAAACTCGAATGAACTGAAACGCCGTTCAATAATGGTTAAGCCACTTAACAACAAACAGCGGGTGTAACAGATTCCCTGGAGCGCTAATGAATCCACTGTTAATAGTCGCTTCAAATGCTTTGATTAAAATAGATAAGATATCCTTTGCCATTCACAAGTTACCTCAAATCAAAGGTAATCCTAATGTTCATATGAGTCGAACAGCTTATTAGTAATTTTAACTGAAGTTCTGCGGCTCATAGCAGCTTCGTCATTTTTGATATCATTTTGAAATTCTTGCAAAATGAAGCTTTGAGTGCATGAGCCATTTTGTGAAAAAGTGAAGTTCCTACCCGATGTGGTAAAGCTTAGTTGAATCTTTTCGTCTACATTGTTGAATTTAAATTATCAATAGCCAAAAATTTCCTTTGATGAAATCAAAATATTTTGTATTTTCTTCAACAAAATTATATTTTCCATAAAAATCTGATTCAGAAGTTTTGAAACTTGTTGTGTTGTGTGAATTGATCGGTAGTGTTTGAACTGAATGAAATAAATTTGAATTTGCTATTTGATATAAAATCAAATTTTGAATAGTTATGCTTGGTGATTATTTGGAAAAAATTGAAAAAATAACAAAAGAAAAATAAGAAAAATCCTTCAAATAACATTGCAAACAAATTTGTGAAAATTTCCTCAAATACTCCACTTGGAGAGCAGGGATCGAGAATAAGGAAACGTTGAAAAACAAAGAATAAAATTAAAAACTGATATTAAAAAAATAAATGAATAGAAATTATTTAATGATACTGCCACATGATTGTTTTTTTATTTTTTACTTTTATTTTTTTGAAAACATTTGTAGCTATATTAATATTATTGGTTGAAAAAGAAAGGAGAAAAATTGTGAATATTTTTCACTCAAAATCCACTCTATAATAACTGAATGAATTGTTGAAAATTATCAGAAAATAAAATCGAAAAAACAATTGAGAAAATAAAAAAAGAAGATAATGAGAAGCTGAAATTAAATAAAACTAAAAAATAAAATTTTAAAAAAATTTTACAGAAATGAATATCATATTTTCTTATAAATTTGAACTGAAATACTAATATAAAAAAAAAGATAAAATAAAACTAATAATAAAAATAATAATAAAAATTATAAAAATTTCATATGCTTGAAAAATAAAAGCAAATTGATTCGAAACCTATTATAATGAATTATGTGACTAATTAGGTTCAGAAAATAAGCAAATTAGTCAACTTATTTAAAAATACATATACTTATAAGAATTGAAAACAAAGAATGAAAAAACTTTTTATGATTTAATTGTAAAGACTCAACTCTTCAATGACAATTGTATAATTGAAAATCATAATTGTATAAGAATTAGTTCAAACGAAAAATGCAAATATATCTACCGATGGTACAAAGAGGTAAAAATAAATATACGAAAGAAAAAACTGGAATGAAAAGTCTAAAAAATAAAGACGAAAAAAAAAGAAAAAACTATGAAATAAAAAGTTAAAAAAGTGATGACTCAAGATACAATTGATATTGAATCCACCATTTTGATGTTTTTTCAGTAGAATTTTTGGTGGTATTTTTGTTTTAATTTTCAACACCAAAAATGCTCATGAGAGTAGCTTTGATGTTAATTCATGAACTAATTACAAGAATGTTTTTGATTGAACGAGTTTGTTGGGTGTTTTTTACAAGTATGATAATATCAAATACTTTTACATGATACGTGAAATAATTATTTTTCAGAAAAATCTAAATTTTGTTTAATAATATAAAAGAACGTTCTCTCTGATCTCCAATGCTTAGTTTACTCTTTCTATATGTGGCCAAAAAACTCCAAGGAGTTGATGCCACTATATGTGTTGAAAGATTAAATTCACTTAGTCAAAAATTAAGACGTCACATTGTCAAGAGTTTCAAAAATAGAATAAAATTTCATTAATTTTTTTGTTTTCATGTTCATTTTTTTTTATCCACGATATACGGACTTTTCACATTTCATTATGGGATTATTCGAAACACAATTTTTCAAACTTTCGTATCAACTTCAAATTTTATTGTCGATGTATTAAAAGAATAAAGTTTAACAAAAAATATTAATAAACAATTCGATTTGCTGAAAAACTATCATTGTTAATAAGAATCTATTTTTTGAAATTTAAGATTTTTAAATTTTCAAAAATTTTTGTGTTTGACCATTTTCAAAATAGTATATGACCAAAAAAAAAACCTAGCTTTTTTCATCTTTACCATTATTAAATTAACATTTACATAACTTTAAAAACTCCATTTCTTTCAACAGTCTCCAATAACAACAACACCAGGACATGACACTATCAATTCAATAATAAGCTAAATCTTTTTCACTACAATATTTCTTATACCATAATAAAATTAGTCTGTACAAACCATTTACAGTAGGACTGACACCGGCACAAAGTAGAATAAAAAAGAAACAATTTATTTCAGCAAAAACAGCATATCAATTTGTCTTCCAGCCCACCTGTAAGTCATATTTATCATTTATTATGAGGGAGGTAAACCATTGTAATAAGGTATTTAGTGTACTAAGTGTACAAGTATTTATGCTTCATAATTTATAACACTTTTGTGTGATTGCTTATTTTATGTGTTAGAGAGTGTTGGATGGGTGTGTTCGTCTTTGTTGTGTATGCCGTGTGTAAATTTATAGATTCACTTAATTTTGCTTTAGATCTCTTCAATATTGTCTTCATCATTTTGATTTTAACAATATTCTGACTTTTCAGAACATTTTAAAAAATTAATGGAGTAGAAAAAACTAAAAAATAAAACTAGAAAATATACTTTGGGAAAAAATTGTTAAAACTTTGGAACCCTTTTTGTATGCTTCTTGATAAATTGCAAATTTGTTTTGTTTGCAACACAATGGCACTGGATTTTGCAATAAACTACAAATAAACAAAAAAAAATATTTTGAAAAGCGATTTAAAAAATGCAAAAAATATTTTAATTTTTCATTATTCAATTGCTTTCAAACTCTATTTCATAGCTGAACCGTTTTCACTTTTTTTTCTATTTTCAAAAAAACTCTTTTTTCCGTTGTCAACTATTTATTTTTTTTTGTTTTCAAGAATAGCTTAAAAGAGTAATCGCTACAAGCAAAGTGCATTAGAAAGTCTCAAATCGTCCAATTAACTAGCACCACTATATCATTTTGTGAAACATTTCTAGCACTTTTTCGACTGTATCAAACATCAGAAGTTCAATATTCCTGTTTTTTTCAATAAAAGCACGGTTTAGAAACTGAATTTGAGTCAATCATTTCAGATTCTCCATCATTTTTTATATCTCTAATAATTTAAAAAGTTTTTTTTCTTAATTGATTTGCACTTAACAAAGTGGAGAATACAAAATGATCACAAGATGCAAAAAACTGAAAAAAACTACATAGAATCGATATTAATTTGAAATTATTTTTTTTACAGAAAATGAATTTTTTTTTACTTCTCAAATATGATATAATTTGATCAACTAATTATAATTGTTTTCACTACGCAACACATTTCTATTTTTCATCCAACCTTTTCCATTTCAAAGTTGGTTTTTATAAGTGAACTGAGAACAATTTCCAGCATTTGAGAAATATTATGAAATTTTTTTCCATTTCAGTTAGAAGCTTATCCATTTTGAACTTTTGAATTTACAAGGTCGGTATTATTTTCATTTAGAAAGAAATTACCGCCGTATCTTTTTTTTTTCTTTCCATTCAAAAATGAAACAAGGTCGAATTAAGCTTGTTTATCAGTTTCTTTCAAGACAGTTAACTAGGTGAGAGTGTGGGTTCAATGAGAATGAGCAATAAATAAAAACTAATCATAAAGACAAAATGGTGGAATTAAATGATGAATATATTCCTTCTTGGTATCATTAAATAAATCAGGTTACTTCCAACTTTCAGTCAAATTATGTTTTTCACTTTGTAACTTCGGAAATTTTTTTTTAGAAATTAAATTAATAAATCAAATTTAATTATTTGGAAAAAAAATAAAAGACATCCAAAAATGTTACTTTCATTAAAACAACGAGAAAAAAATTATTTAAAAAAAATCAAAGAATCATGTCATGACAAACAAGAACGTTCACGGTAAACAAACATGTTTATCACGAACTTCTTTACAATAACAACTACCTAATAATATAATGCGCAGAATATTTTCTTCTGTTGATATATTTTGAATTGAAAAATGTTTATTTTGTTTCAACTGTCTGAACCATGGTATATCATGAACCAATAATTTTTTCACTTGGTCTGTGTCACTCTATTCAATTTTGTAAAATGCACGAAACCGGTTGCGTCAAAATTAAGGTTTGACTTGAAGTATTTAATTTTTAATGACTTTTAATATCAATGTACTTTTAGAGCAATGATGAAAAATTCAAATATTTCAAAGTGATCATCTTCTTTTTCTTCTGTTTCTTCTTCTTCATCGCCATCATCAACACTTCCAGCTCTTCTTTTCTTTTTATTTCATTTGAATGCTTGAAATCACATTACTGCCTTTTCTTACATTTCCGTCAACCCCTTCAGTATGCTTGTCAATATCTTCTTCGTATTCATCTTTTAGCATCATTATCATCACAACTTCATTCAACTCTATCACACTGCCATTCCATCCGTCACTTGTAACCTTTACACCTTACTAATCACTGCCACCTTATAACTGACACTAAACATCTCTCTACCTCCTTCATCTTCCCTACCACCACATCCCTATAACTCAAATAACCATTGTCTCCGATTTTCCCAGCACTTGATGTAAACTTATACTATAATATCATCAATTTAAAAACTTCAACAAAATCAATCATTTAAAATCATTACGCACACCACCTCACATCAAACAAAATTATGAAGCCAAATCACCAAAAAAACTAACAAAGAAACATACAAAAGTCTATACGCCCATCAACAGCCCCTAAATTATTATCACTGCTATGAACTAACTCTCACTGTCACCAAATCCGTCTCACAATCATCTACTCACACGTCTCACCTCATCCATCAACATTGTCTTATACTTCTTTCCAACTTTCACTTACATACATTACTTTTTACTCCCTTCCAATCTTGCCTCACTTCTTTCTCCAACATCATCACCATGAGTTACACTATTTTCTTCTTTTTTTTTTTTCAAAAGCATACATCATCGTCATCAACAGCGTCGCGGCATTCATCATCAGAAATGATTCATCTTTTTTGCATTTATTTTTAGAAGGACTTTTCAATCATCATTATTCAATGTTACCATTCTTATTATCATCGTCGACGTCATCAGTATGAGTATAAACAGACGACCACAATAACAAAAATAACATTCAAGACAACGTGAAAAGCAACACCAACAACAAAGTCACAATCACCGAAACAGCAATGCTACCAAGCACTCAACAACACCACAACCAAAACAATCTCAAAACTAACCAATCAACTTTTTCGTAACAATGCCGGGAAATCGTAATCATCAAAACTGCTAAATTCCCATCTTTTAAAAAGTTAATTTCTACCAAAACTGGCAAAATTTGACCACCAATCTCCATACTCACCACGTTAAAACCACCACAAATTCTACCCCCATAGAATGCTCAAGCACTGAGAAATCCATTAACACTGAAAATAAAAACTTTTGTAAGCGCCTTTTAACATTTTTTTATTTTTCAAATTTCCACTACTTAAAACGACAACAACTGCTCCACCCTCCACAACATCCAGCGTTCTTGAACGCTTCCGTTAGCACGTCATTATGAATTCGTTATGATCTTATTGCAACAAATCCGAAAAGAACGATGATTAATTCGAAAATTATTAAAAGTGAAGCGCTTTCGGAACACCAGCCTCGTTTCTCCATTTTTTCCTTCATCTTCGTCATTTAAATTTTCATAACTAGCGTCACCTTCATCATCATCGCCATCATTTCCATTTTTATTATCATCCTCATTGTCTTCATACTCATTATCCGAAGCCTCTTCATACTCATCATCTTCCTACTCATCATCTTCATTCTCATCATCTTCATACTCATCATCTTCATACTCATCGTCTTCATACTCATCATCTTCATACTCATCATCTTCATACTCATCATCTTCATACTCATCATCTTCATACTCATCATCTTCATACTCATCATCTTCATACTCATCATCTTCATACTCATCATCTTCATACTCATCATCTTCATACTCATCATCTTCATACTCATCATCTCCATACTCATCATCTTCATACTCATCATCTTCATACTCATCATCTTCATACTCATCATCTTCATACTCATCATCTCCATACTCATCATCTTCATACTCATCATCTTCATACTCATCATCTCCATACTCATCATCTTCATACTCATCATCTTCATACTCATCATCTTCATACTCATCATCTTCATTCTCATCATCTTCATACTCATCATCTTCATACTCATCATCTTCATACTCATCATCTTCATACTCATCATCAGCTTCATCCGCCACTATCATCCTCATTTTCATCTTCTTCACCTTCTTATCTTCAGCCACAGTTCCACTGTCAAATGTTTTCATCATTTTGAAACAAACCAACGTGTTTGAAAATATTTTTAAATGAAGTCAAAGAAAGAACTATATGTATTCAGGTTATGAATTGACAGGCTAAAATGAAAGAGCTGAACATTTATGTATAAATCATGTGAAAATATATGAAATTATTTTACTTTACGTGAAGTTACTTTTAATATTTTGAAACTTTTTTCTCGTAATTTTTTTTCAACTGCCACATTTAATAAATTAAATCCAAAAAAAAGAACTTTTCACAAAATTTTTTAACGTGTTCACTCGTCCTTCCACCTTCCACTCCTCACACACCTCCTACTCATTTTTCCCACTTCTCACATCCATCATACGTTTCACTCTCATAATTCACACAACTTTTCTTCTCTTCTTTTTTCATTTTGCTACCAAATCACTGGGTATCCAATTGTTTGCATGAATCCAGATTATTATTATTTTTTTTTTTGGTTAGAAGTTTAGTTTTTTTGTTGGAAATACGAAACAAAGAGTTGTACGATATAATTCCGAAAACAATGCAGTTACAAATATCAATCAATATAAGAACTTTGTTAATATTCACTATTGTAAAAAAATGTACCACAAGTATCTTTTAAATCATTGAAAATCCCATAGAAGTCAGTACCGATTCCCTTGAAACTAATGTAATCAGTTTGTGTAATCACAGAGACTGATACTACTAGTTGGATCTCTCGTAACTCATCTAATCAGAAAAGAGTTGTACAAGTTACAGATTTTTCAAACAAATAATTCAACTCTTCATGCTGTGCTTTCGAAACTTACATGTACGATCATCTATTTAATTATTATTTTTGATATTATTGAATATTTAAATATTTTGATTTTTTTTCAAAATTAATGAATAATCGATTAAGCCTGTTTTGATTTATATGAAAAACAATTTTAAAATCCTTGCAAAGTAAAATCAGCTAATAAATGAACAATGTCAATTATTAATATAAAAAGTGTCGTTTTCATTCAAATTTAGAAATTAACGAATAAAAGTGATTTTTTAACTGAAATGCCTTTTATTCACTCAATGTTAATAATAAAATTAATATTCCATACTGTGGCCTCCAACCGCTACAGGATTAACGCCACTCTGATAATATTCACAATTGTATCGTATTGTATTGGAATAATAACATTTATTCCAAGTGAATCACATTGAATGAATGATAATTAATTATTTTTGAAAGTTTTATTAAATCAATTGAAATTATATTTTTTAAAACATAAAAAAAGATCAAAATTAATTAGCCTTTGAATGAAATTTTCATGCATGAAAATTGATTCTTTGCGCTAACAATTTGGACTGCCATATAATGCAATGTTTAATATGAAGTTGAAAAGTCAATTCGATATGTAGTTAGGTTAAACTTAAGCAGGTTGAACTAACCATTTTTATTTTTAAAAATTATGAAAATTAATAAAAATTCTGATTAAAGTTTTTTGTTACTTATCTCTAACAAAAATTTTCATCCGAAATAGTTACTAAAATAAATATAAACAACTTGAAATGAATAAAAGCATCAAAGAAAATTATTTTTTTGAATCTTTTCGATGAGCAGAAAAATTTTAAAAAAATTTGTGCCTATAGTTTGAGAAATTTTTTTCTCAAGAATTTTTCATATTTTCATGCTATTATAGTTTTTATTATTGATTAATCTAATAAAAAGTTTTAACATTTCGTTAACTATTTTTCTAGTCTATAAAATCATAATTTTTTATAAATGTGAAATAAATAGTATTCAAATCCAATTTTTGTGAATTCAGTTTTTTTATTTTAATTTAATTTTTCAAATCATCACTCTCAATAACACCATTTTTATCCGCAACCATCCTCATCTTCATCATCATCGTTGTCGTCGTTCTCCTCAAAGATTAATTAATTATTTATTTATTTATGAATTTCTCCGTTCAGCAAGTTGAAATTAAATTTTTAATTTTTCAACATCGGATTTTTCAAATACGCCTAGTTCACCAATTTGATTATTCATTTTCTTTAACAAGAAGTCGAGGAATTGCTTACCTTGCTTATAATTAATTAAATTTCGCTAATTAGTCAATAATTGAAAGGTGACCTTAATCAACACACTCTTGAAGATAACCATGATGAAATTTCAATCTTATCTTTTCACTGATAATCAAATACCGCTTCAACTTAGCTCTATTCCAAGGTTCAAATTCTTTTAAAAAATTGTATTTGAGTTTTTAATGAATGTTTTCCAAATAATTTTTTTCTAATTTGAATACACCTTTGAAATGTGAGCTTGTAAAATTTTTTTCCAAATTCAAATATGTTTCATTACTCTTATTTCGTTTTTAAAGTTAGCATTTAAAAGTTTTAACTATCCTATGATTACAATGTTTATTAAAAAAAGGAAGTAACCAAATAAAAGGATTACTTGATCATTCTTAATATTAATTATTGTTAAATTAAAATAATAAAATTTTATTCATAGGAAATAACCCATAGAAAAATTTAAAAATTCAAAGATCATTAACTTGTCTTAATTTCGAATTAATGTGAATTTTTTATTTTAGTATTTAAAAAGAAAAAGAATAATTAAAAATCTTTCTAAAAAATGGTTTCTTTTTTTTAAACTTTGATTAATTGCTCTTTGAACGTTCAATTTTTGAAACTTTTTAAGGTTTTGAATAAAATGCCTCTAGGATTTATAAAATTTTTTTAAATGTATTGAAAAGGCTACTGAATTGCACAAATGAAAATTCATTCAAAAGAAACAGATTATTTGCACCATATGCAATATTTTCGGATAAATAAACACTAATACGTTGGATTTACAAAATAATTGGAAAATAATCGCTCGAAAAAATATTTTCCATTAATCCATTGAGAAAGAAAACCCAGAAAAACAAAAAATGGATGTTTTTTTTCAAAAATCGGAAGAACTTGTTAAGGTGTGGAGATGTCCTTTATAAACTTACTAAACTGGACTGTTTCTTCTCTAAAGTAAAATATCGAATACCTCTATATATTTCCAAATTGAAGTGAAAACCTTTAATCTGTTCTCATATTAATTAGAACATTAAACGTGTTAAAACAAACCGACGTTTTATGAAGACTCCATAATTAAACTTTTATTGTAACAAATACACAAATATCAACAAGACATTTACAACTTTAAAAAATTGATGATTTGTGCTGAATTATTGTCTTTCGAAAGGGTCTTTTCAAAATCATAAAAAATAGTTTGTGAATAGTAAGTAAAACAAATTGAAGAAAAATTATGAATGTTTAGACGGATTTTCTTTCCTAACAATCAAGATTGTATTTCACCTGCCTTTCTTATTGTCAACCAAAAATGTGGATGTAAAAATAGAAAATTATGTTGAAATTAGTTGAAATTTCAATATAATATTTATATCACTATAGATTAGATAACTGTTTTTTATGAATATTATTACGTCAAAGTTATACCATATAATTTTTTTAAAATATTGAAAAAATCAAGTTTTTTTAATTTTTGGGAATCAAGTTCACTCAATTTTTTAACATTTTGAAGTCTTCAAATAATTCTTCTAATAATTAACAAAGTTTTAAATTATTTTTCAACGACCTACATCCCCACCAAAGCTGCATTGAGCTCATATAAACTTCGTACCTCTGAGCAAAAGCCACTTTAAGTGTTCGTTTCATTAACATTTGAAATAATTTTTTAAGAATTTATTTTTGTGTTTCAAAATTGTGAAATTAAGCTTCATAATATATAATATATAATATATAATATATAATATATAATATATAATATATAATATATAATATATAATATATAATATATAATATATAATATATAATATATAATATATAATATATAATACATAATATATAATATATAATATATAATATATAATATATAATATATAATATATAATATATAATATATAATATATAATATATAATATATAATACATAATATATAATATATAATATATAATATATAATATATAATATATAATATATAATATATAATGTATAATATATAATATATAATATAAAATATATAATATATAATATATAATATATAATATATAATATATAATATATAATATATAATATATAATATATAATATATAATATATAATATATAATATATAATATATAATATATAATATATAATATATAATATATAATATATAATATATAATATATAATATATAATATATAATATATAATATATAATATATAAAATATAATATATAATATTAAATATATAATGTGTAATATATAATATATAATCTATAATATATAATATATAATATATAATAGATAATATATAATATATAATATATAATATATAATATATAATATATAATATATAATACATAAAATATAATATATAATTAATAATATATAATATATAATATATAATATATAATATATATTATATAATATATAATATATAATATATAATAGATAATCTATAATATATAATATATAATATATAATATATAATATATAATATATAATATATAATATATAATATATAATATATAATATATAATATATAATATATAATATATAATATATAATATATAATATATAATATATAATATATAATATATAATATATAATATATAATATATAATATATAATATATAATATATAATATATAATATATAATATATAATATATAATATATAATATATAATATATAATATATAATATATAATATATAATATATAATATATAATATATAATATATAATATATAATATATAATATATAATATATAATATATAATATATAATATATAATATATAATATATAATATATAATATATAATATATAATATATAATATATTTTATATAATATATAATATATAATATATAATATAGGATATCAAACTGAAATTAAGAAAAGAATTATCAGCTTAAATGTATGTCATAGCTTGATTATAATTAAGTGTATGTAGAAATTTAAAAAATTAATAATCTCATCTAATTTTAAATAAAACTTTAGATAGTTTTTTATATAATTGAAAAATACCAAAAAACCAGAAAATTATTTTATTGAAATAAGAAGTTTGAATCCATCGTTTGTATTCGTATTTTATGACACACTCCCTCTGTCTCCACCGACATTTTTTATTAATGCAAACCACTAATTTATGCGTTCTGCCACAACACAAACATATACAAATCAAGCCACACTTTCAATGCAATGCCATACAAAATTTATAAACCACACGAAAACACATGGGAAGAAAACACCGACGAAGAGCCATGTGTGCACGCACAAACTCGTATACATATATATATATATATATATACATATAAACCATTTTTTCTTAGCCATGTGTATATAAATGCACACGTATTTGTATTATATATGTAGATTTATAATCCAAACCCATACATACAGTGCGTAGATTATAGTAAGTATGGCGTGGAGAGAGTGGAGAGAGAAGTATAAAGTAGTTAATGTGAATCGTAAATTGGAATAGTCACTTTTATGTTCGTTTTATTGCTCGAATCGTCAGTGGTTGCAGTTCCTTCAGCTTTTATGTGATCATTAAAGTGGCATTAACGCTATAATCTTCGCCATCGTCTCTGGTGCGCGTTCATCGCACGTTACGCCAAATTTTACGATTCTTTAATGGTCCCTTAAACGCGCCCTCATGCCACTTGCGTCGACTGTTATGACTTTGTGAGTTTTATTGACGTTTGATGATCTTCTAATTGACAACCTGCGGCCGCGAAAAGACAAATCTTGTTATCTACCTGATGTCCTGATTTATCGCTTGGATTATTGTTTCATGCTCAAGTGAGTGAAAAGTAATTTTAATGAATACATGCGTGTAAAAGAAGAATAAAAAATAAAATAAAAAGAAAAGGGCATCACCGAAGTTGAAAAATAATTGAAAAGATTTTGATAAAAAATTGAAAAATGAAATTGAATTAAAACTAACTACTACTACTACTCCAAAAAAATAAAAACAAAATTGGAAAAAAATATTTAAAAAAATTAAAATTAAAATAAAAAAAAACTCTAGGAAACATAACGATAGAACTATATTCAAAAGGCTAATGTATGAAGTTTATTGAAAAAAAAATCCACTAAAAAAGTAAAAAAAGATTTCAATTGAAAAAACTTAAAATTCCCCAATGATGATGATGAATCCTTACTACGGTTCGAGCTCATTCGGCTCTCCCCCATCTCTCGTCAGTCCTCCTTCCCACCAGCTCATGCACCCTCATCTAACGGGTGACGTGGTGGGTAATGATGTGAGAGGCCGAAGAATGTTACCCCACAACCACCCCCACCTAGCATCCAGCCACAACGCAATGGGTTTCTCAGAGAATCTTTTTTCCAGACCTTTCTACGGAAGCGAACTCATGAATGACGTAGGCGTCGTGGCTGAAGGAGGAGGAGGAGGTGGCGGTGGAGGTGGTGGCTACGGCGACATGGACATGCTGAGAGGCGATTACACAGAACGACTTGGCGATATGGGACCTCTCAAAAGCTTCTCCAACCACTCCATGCTGTCGCACATGAGGAGGAATCACTCGGTGGATGACACAGAGAACCTTTTAGACGGTAGGTCTGAAGAGGATGTGCTGGAAGGAAGGTACAACCCTCACTCACTCATGCGCAACCACCACAACGGACTACAACCGATGCAAAACAGCAGCACTCTTTTAACGCCCATGTCGCATTTGAGAGGAATGACGCACCAGCCACAACAACCACACCACCACCTGCTTGACGACAACTACGACGGCAGACTCGGCCATTCACTCAACCAACCCTCCTGCACCAGCGTCACACCTTCCAGTCGTTTCATGTCGCCACATCTCCACAACAACCCATCCCCATGGAAACAGCCACACCTCATCGGCTCAAACCACAATCCTCCTTCCACTATATCTAACCTCCACAGTCCAAACAACAACAACAACAATAATAACAATACTAATAATAATACTAATAATAACAATAATAATACTAACAGCAACAACAGTAATATGCCATCACCACTCAGATCACAAAACATAATACATTCTTCCAAACTAGACGATCACTATTCCGCATCTCCCACAAGTTCCAACTCACTCGAAACCAACACCAATACAATTTCCACCGCCACTTCTCTCACAAGAAACACCACCACCAATACCAACAACAGCAACAACAACGGCAACAACTCAAATAACAATGTTCCTTTTTATCCATGGATGAGCGTAGTGGGTTAGTGTTGCTACTAGACATTATTAAATTAACGTTAAAAGACTACGATCAAATATTCATGTTCCATGCCACTATTGATTTATTTTTTACTTTTTTTTTGGCGTTTCATTTGCCCAAAATATGGAAAAATGATGATTATTAAGTACATACACTTCTACTTTCTCTTGTTTTTTACTCTCTTTTGTATTTAAATAATCGAAACAATTTAAAAGTATTGTTTGTTTTAATTATTTTAGAAACTTATTTTGATTTGTTGTTTTTATGTTTTCATGAGCTGACGAGAAAATAACAAAATCAAGCAATTTTTTATTTTCACTGCACCATTGTAGAGTTTCTCAAAAAAGTAACTAAAAATAAGATTTATTGAAATTAATGTTCGTTTATTAATTCCAACACGAAAAAAACTTTATTTTAAAAACTTTCAAGTTAAGGGTTAATTATTTTTATTTTTTCTTCACTAAACAAAAAATCTTTCATCTTATATTGAAACTTTAGATTTCTCTTACACAGTCTCAATCTTAAGTAGTTAATGGCTAGACTAACGCGCGCACGCACAGACACAGACACACATACACACACACACACACACACACACACACACACACACACACACACACACACACACACACACACACACACACACACACACACACACACACACACACACACACACACACACACACACACACACACACACACACACACACACACACACACACACACACACACACACACACACACACACACACACACACACACACACACACACACACACACACACACACACACACACACACACACACACACACACACACACACACACACACACACACACACACACACACACACACACACACACACACACACACACACACACACATACACACACACACACACACACACACACACACACACACACACACACACACACACAAACACACACACCCGACCTCACCGTTGCTATGTTGGTAAGATCGGTCTCTGATCATTTGCTAATTAAAACATAAAGATCATGAAAAAAAATGTTCCATTATTGTTTTGCTAAATTATTCATTCTTATTCAATTTTTATTTTACATATCAACTTCACACAATTTTTCGAAATCTTCAACTCTCTATAACAATTGACAATATCTGTTTAAGAACGGTAAAAGTGTTTAGCAATTCATGAAAATTTCGAGAAACTACTGAGCTTGAGGATTTTTTCAAATTTTCTTTTGCTATGTTGTATTATCATTGTGTATTTATGTTGTATGTTTCGATAGTATTTTCTTAAATGATTTTTTGTTATAAATTTTTTAAATGTTTTTTTGTTATAATTTAAAAAAAATTTTTTTGTTATTGTTTTTGTTTCATTTTTTTATATCATTGTTTTTGTTTCATTGTTTTTTTTTCAACAATTACATTCAAACAAAATCATTAAAAAATTTGAAAAAAGAGACAGTAGCTAGATAAAATGATTGGGAAAAAGTAATAATTTCAAAAAAATATAAAAAAAGAAAACCTCTATTAACAAAGTTTTCAATTTGAATTATAAACGTCACATGTATCGGTCAAGCTCAATAAAATAAAAAAAGAAAAAGTTCGTAAAGTTATTAATTATATATGATACATGAATAAATCAACTCAAGTCGAAATAAATTCAAAGTTTAATAAATCATTTTCACAGGACCAAACTCCTCGCAGCGAAGGAGAGGCAGGCAAACTTACAGCAGATATCAGACCTTAGAATTAGAAAAAGAATTCCAATTTAATAGGTGATTTTCATCATAGATTCAATTATAATGATTCCTCGAAAGCCTCATTTAAGTTATATCAAAAATTAATAATTCATTTTAAGGCTTCTAACTAAGTAAAACTAACAGTAAATTTGTCATTTTACAAAAATTATTTTTATACTGAACCTTATAAACCAAAATTAATGAGACAATTCCAATTTGAAAATTCAAACCTTCCAAAAATTTTTATCTCGAAATAATTTTAAAAATATCTGGGTAATATTTGTATTATTATCGGAAATAATGCAGACAGATCCGTTGACACGCGTTTTGATCTTATTCAGAAGTCATTGTTAATTTATGTCAACTGTCTACTTTTCACCGAATATATGTTATCGTGCCATTTGTCACGAACGATTCACTTTAATAACTAAAAAATTAATTTTTGAAAATTTTACAACACACCGTTATTATTTATTGGGAAACTGTTGATAACTTTTATAGCACCCATTTTTCAAAATAATTTTTTAATTTATAATTTCAGTAATTTGACTGATCTCTCCACTACGATTCTATGAAAAAAACTGAAAACTACTCTTTAATCAAACATACACCCAATTTACAGATATTTAACAAGGAAACGCCGGATCGAAATAGCACACTGTTTGTGTTTAACCGAGAGGCAGATAAAAATATGGTTCCAGAACAGGCGAATGAAGGTGAAGAAGGAAAAGCAACAAATAAAAGAGCTGAATGAAGTGGGCAAAAACAGGGAGGGTCCCGGAGGAGACGACGAAAACGACATGAACAACTCTCCCGAAACCTCGGAGGACGAGTGGGGAGATGCAGGCAAAAAGGGAAAGGAAGCGGATGAAGAAGAATAAGCCGATCTGTTTTGGTGTACATTTCGAAATTTATAATAGTTTGAAGTTTAGAAAGCTGCTTTTAATGGAGCATTTGTGAATCGACTTTTGACTGAACCAAAGGCTAAATTTTATTTTGTTTCAAAATTGTATATATTATTAGTAAAAAAGTTCGTGCAGCATAATATTTTGAATTTTTTTCAGAAAAATCTTGATTTTTTTAGAATTCTGAAACTATTCATTATTTAACTTATTTTGATTTTTTTAGAATTAGACATGACTTTTAATTTTACCTGAAATAAAAAGAAGATTTTAGAAGATAAAAGCACAAATTTGTTTACTTTTGTGCACTTTCATGTATGAGCATAGTTATATTTTTTGTGCAATAGCAATTATTACCGTCAGAATGAAAAAAAAATGTTCAATTATTTTGTTCTATTTTCAAAATTCAACTAATCGAAAGAATATTTCACTAGATATTATAAAAAACTTTTTCACCGCTTTATTTGACGGAAAAAATTCTGTTTTTTTTTTTTTAAATTAGTGACATCCCAACAGTTCCCATTGCATCTCAGCCAGCAATTTTTATCGTGTGTCTCGTTAAGCTCCGATGAATGACCGTTCAGTATCAGATTGATATTATGTGACTCTCATCCCTAAGCTGATCTGTGCGCTTTTTAAGAATGAATATTTCAACGTTTTCATAAATATTTCATTTTTAATTATATTATTATCATGTTAGATTGTTGTCGACTTATGTTTTAAAATAAAATCCTTCAAATATTATTAGTTTTTTCATTTTACATTGAATTATATAGAATTTATAATGTTTCTAGTAAAAAATTGAAAATTTCAGCCTTGTTGCTTATAATTGTCGATGAATTATTTGCTTTTTGATTTTCTATTAAAATTTTATGGTTAATTTTTATTCATTGACCAATTTTCAATTTTTAAATTGAAATTCTATTTTTCAAAATTTTTTTTCAAAAGTTATATTTTAAGAATAAATTTTTTAAATATTATTTATAAACCTAATTGTCATCGTTATCGATGTTGTTCGTGTTGTGAGCGACTCAAGCTAATCGTCATTGTGTGCATAGGTGTGGTACGTCATCGGAGAATACCATTATCATCATCATCTTTTGTAGTTTCGTTGGTTTCGTTCTTCTATCGATCATAACAGGCAATTTTCATAAAATTAAATTAAAATTTTGAATTTTAGGATTCTTTGCATCAACCTTTCTCAATTAAATTGACAAAGTGCAGTTTATTCTTGGTTCATTTGAATTTGTTCCGTTTTTTATTTGGGTAAATTATTTTATTATCTTAATCACTTGTAAACTATTTCAAAGCTTTCAAATACAACAATTTTCACCTTTGTTTCAACATTCATTTTTATCTCAGTTTTCAATTTATCAATTTCACAACAACTTTGATTATTTGAATAAAAAAATCTTCTTTTTGATTTTTCTGAAATTTTTTTTCATGAGACCTCAAATTTGGCAAAACAAAAGAATCAAACTACTCCCAAAACAGATACATTGAAAAACTAAAATAGGAATTTATCCCTTCGAAACAATTTGACATAAAAACTTCTAAGTTGTTTTTTCTTTCAAGGTTATTTTGCGACAGTGAATGGAAAGCAGAATGAAGGATGGTAAATGTTCTTTTGGTGTAGCACCGTGCTCCAGGGATTCTTATCTTACCTCCTGAGTTTTGCCTCTAAAAATGTTTTATTTTTGAACTTTTTTAGAATTTTTCATCTGATCATTCTTGCAGTCATTCAAACTTCAGAAATGATCTTCATACGCAAAATAAATAAAAATTTGAAACAATTGAAAATTTCGAGTTTTTTTCACTTTAAAACAGAAAATTTAGGAAAAGATAAATTTTCAACAGTACTCTGACAAACTTTCACTGGTAGTCAGAATAACTGTCAAAAGAATTTAGACAAACGTTTGCAGCCTTGAGTTGGCGCTCCAGAAAGGGACTCAGCGAATAGAGCCGTGAATATTTCATGAATAGAGCACTTTCTTTGCAGCAAGACTGATCAACGGCACAAACAAGAAATTTTGTTGATCAACTCTAAATCATCCGGAACGAAGTTGCGCATCAATGGAAAGATAAATTAAACGTTGGCACATGAATATGACGTGTGAAGAATAAAGTGGAAGACTCATGTGATCGTTTGTGTCCTTAAACTTCATTGATGTTTTAGTTACTTTCTGTTCTCAATTTTATTTAAAATATTTAGTTTTTATTATTTCTTTTTCTTACTTTTTCTTTAACATAGCAAACATCGATTTTTCAAATAACATTTGCATTAGTTTTTAGTTGACCTTTATGAAAATACACAAAAAATTTGTTTTATTTGATTAATTTCATTGAACAAATTCTGAGAAAAAATTGAACAAAGGTTTTTTGATGACAAAGTTTTTTATTAGTATGAAAAAACTGTGGATGAATGACCGCTGAAAACAAGTTTTCCGAGTTTTAATCACTTTTCATTTTCTTTTCTTTCATTTTTCTTAAGCGTCATAATTGCTTTTACGTTAATGAATTAATTTCTGTTTTTCGCTAAACTTTGTTTTTTAATTATTTTTCAGCTAATTTTTCCAGTTTTTTTGTAGATCTTTCTTCTTTATTTTTTTCATATCATTTTCAAAAGCAAAACTTAAAATTTTTTGTCTTCTAATTCATCTAAACTCTTACAGGGTTCAACTCTTAAAGGCTTCTCGGTTATTCTACTTTTCCTTTTTTCTAAGTTTCTTCAGATTTTAGTTATTTATTTTGTTTTTTCTATTTTGCACATCCATACTCAACACTTTTCATTTATCATCTGCATAATTTTTAATATTTTTTTTCGCATGCTCGTAACACTTCAATCAACTCTACTTTTCGAAATTTTATAAAGCATTCTAACTAATGTTTTTACTTTTCAAGTTTTTGAGTTTACAACTTGCTCAAAACCTGAACCTTTAGCGTTTTTTCTCCTTTTTTTACTTTTTTTAATCGCTCGTTCGTTTTTTTTTTCACAGATTTTTATCACATATTTTCCTTGTCTCAATACAATATCCACACTACAAACACCAGTTGGAAATTTTTTCTCGAAAAAATGTAATAAAAACAGAAAAACGGAATGAACGACTACCAAGAAATGATAATAAAACTGATTCCTTTCTTGTTACAGGAAGAAAAATGAAACATTGACTAGGCCTCAATTCAATCACGGACTTCCCAACAAAAAATAATATTAAAAAAAACATTATTAATGATAAAAATAAGACTTCTAAAAGTGTAAAAAAAGCTTTTGAAAAAAAATGTGAAGCAACTACTTGTCAACTTTTGTTTTCTTATAAAAATAACAAAAATTGTTACAATAAGAACAACTAGGAAAGAGAAAGGTGTGTAAACATGGAAAAGGAAAAGATAAAAATAAATGAATAAACGCTCAATAAATGAATTTTTAGTTACTTGGATCAGTCAAAGGATTTTTGAAAAGTAAAAAAAATCCCCGAAAGCAAGCTTATAAAGATTTTTTTAAATACAAAAACAACATCAAATTTGAAAAAAATGCATAAATTTGAAGAGATAGGAAGAATAACATTGAGAAAAACAAGCGGAAAAATACATGGAAAAAATTTGGAGAAGAAGACAAACACGTGGAAAACAAGAAGACAAACACATGGGCAGAAACTACAAAGTGAAAATTTTAAAAGTTTGGTGAGTGAAATGATGATTAGATTAATTCAATAAAGATTGTATGAGTGATGTTGAAGCAATCTAAAAAGACTATAGTATAGAGATAGTAGTCGTAGTAGAGGTGGTGGTGTTGATGACGGTGGTGGTGGAGTGATGACTGTGGTGGTCATGGTGATGATGGTATTAATAGCAGTAGTAGTAGTAGTAGTAGTAGTAGTAGTAGTAGTAGTAGTAGTAGTAGTAGTAGTAGTAGTAGTAGTAGTAGTAGTAGTAGTAGTAGTAGTAGTAGTAGTAGTAGTAGTAGTAGTAGTAGTAGTAGTAGTAGTAG
>OX387253.1:1303170-1314975 GCA_947562095.1 Branchellion lobata
AAAAACAATAAACATTATATGTATTTATAAATTGTATTAAATATGAAATAATTCCAAATAAAAAAAGTAGTTTTCACAAGAAAATATCGAAAATATAAAATTTATATAACAATTAATTGAATGAAATTAAAATTAATCATTTGATTTAGCATGCTTATAACCGAAAAAATAAAATTAAAAAATTAACTCTACCCCTTTGTCGGACAGAAGCATGCAAGCACACAAGGCCATTCATCAGAGCGGTATCAGAGATGGCACATTGCATTACAGCATCCTCTTCACAAGAAGCCAATTAGCCTATTATCTCATTATTCAATTAGACTTCTGGCTTTTTTTACGCAGTGTTTAAATACTTTTTGTTTTCGTTTACTTTTTCATATTGATTCTTTGACGTCTGTCACAATGACCATTCACAAAATCTAGTGAGATTGCGTTCTTGTACTTGTGTTGATTATGTAAACTTTACGTAAATATAATTTTTTCTGTCATACTCATATCATGCCCTATTTTCTTTCCTTGGCGCTTCAAAAATGAGATTTATATATTATTACTATTATGTCCGCAGAGTTTTCAGTGATATTTTTTCACTTGTTGTGGACGGATCAACCATGATGAATTGACATTTTGACAAAATATAGATTTTTTTGGAAATACAGTAAATTTTTAAACATTTATAAGCATGATGTCACTATAATTTATTAATCACCTTGGTTCGCTTTTAAATTATGTAATGTCGAAAATGGTCAGTGAGGCGATTGGCAAATCAAAATATCACTTAAGTTCTTTCACTTTTTTTTGTTTAAATGGTCCTTTCATTGTCAATCTTATTTCTTCAATAGTCTTTTTTTTTCATCTAACTCTCACTAACTTATCCCACCTACATCAAACTACCCTTCCACTGCATCCCTCTCCGTGTGACACGGTTAAATTCATGAATCTATTGTGAGGTCGGAAGAATTTTGACACGAAAAAACACATGACAGGCCAATTGAAAGCTAGAAAGTGGTAGTTAAACCATTATAAAGCTTTTGTCGGCTCTTGTCTTTAAGTAGAATGAATGATCTGCAGAAATTATTAATGAATAATTCAAAAGTTTCATTAACACTTAAAAAAAATAAACAAAGAGAAATTTAACTCAATAATTCAAATCTTTAGAAATAATATGCTTTGATTATTTGATGATGAATTTAAACGATAGCAAAGATGAGAAAGGAAACGATTTGAATGACCAAGACCGAAAAGATACTCCTCTCCCAATTCAATACATGACCTATAATTTCAAAATATGAAAAAAATTAATGAGCAAAATTTATCTATCAAAGAAATTTAATCTTTATGGCCATTTAATGAGTGTAATAAAAGTTTTTATACTGTTTTTTTATAGTTTGCTAAATTATAAATCAGCACCTGATGGATATATCAAACCCACTGGCATTGTCGAAAATGAAAATAAATCATGTGAATTCTTTGATTCAAAATTGAATTGAATATTTCTAAAAATTCAGTAATTGAGCTGAAAAGTAAGTTTATCTGAATGCTGTAAACATTTTGCTTTTTTCTATTATTCAGAAAAAAAGATTAAATGATATATAATAAAAAATTGGTGTTCGAATTAATTCAAATAAATAAAAATCAGATAACTTTTGGTTGAACAAAATCTAATTGACAAATATTCGTCGATTTATAAATGTTTGGGATTCTCAGTTATTTCATTAATTCATTTTTTTTCGTACCACGAGATCAGCTTCCTCACGCTTGTTTTCAATTATCAGGATGTGGAAGACTTTGAGCCAATAATTACCAAACTTTCACAGGTTAGCACTTGAAATGGCATTGAAAGCACACTCTTCAAAATTTCTAATTAAATCTTTTACACGATACGATCAGTATCAATAAAGTGAATTTTATTAAAAAATAAGAAAGTAAAAATTATTAAAATCGAGTAGACTAACCCCAGTACAGTACAAACTTCAATGAAAAGTGAGGAACAAAACAAAAAGTCAGATAACTGTGTATTAGCACCTCAAATATATTATTTAAAGCACATTGAATAATTTTCCTTGGCGTTCTCAAAATGAGAATAAGTGTTTATTTATCACGAAGACACGGAGCCCGTAGGTAGGAAACATTCATCACTTTGGATTGCTTCAATTACAATTCAATTCATCAAAGGTTACCGAGCATGAAAAGCAAATAGACACATGAGTTCACACAATTAATATTTGTCTAGCATATCTGAGGTTTATTCTCGCTGCTAATTATAATGTTTGTGTTCATTTTGTGTTTGTTTTTTTGTGTTAGAGTAAAAATTTCCCTTGACGTTGTGGAATTTTACTATTTTTGTTGAATGCTTCTTTTTTTTATAAATTATTTTTGCATTGGTTATGTTAATTTCGTGTTTTTTTATGTTTTTGTTGTTGTATATTTTGGTTTTATACGTTCATTTTTATAGAAAAAATAATCGAAAAAAGTTTAATTATCATTTTATCTTGAGAAGAAAAAACCTTGCAAACGAAATTCATTTCCAACTCTCAATTAGCTACTGTTGTCTGATTCAACAAAATCTTGATTTTGTGCAATTTTGAAGTAGATGTTAATTATTTTTCAGATTCTCTCGATCTGGACCCATTTGCATCAGTAAATTTCCTCAAAACCTCACTCATCGTTTTTTTCCATAATGCTTCTAACCTATGAAACTTTCTCCCATCAGCTTCCACTTGTCAACATTGCTGATGAATTTTTGTAAACAGCTAAAAACTCATCTTTACAAGAGATTTCTTTTACTTGATTCTCAATTGAACCTAAGCGCTTTTGAGCAGTCTAATTTTCAAACTGAGCGATGCAAAAATTAATACATTCATTCTATTATTGCTACATCCATTTCGAGTTCTTACACGTGACCATTTATCACCCTCCATTAAAAGAAGGCTGTGAATTTAAGTACGAGTAATCATCGTTTTTTTGTGTCTAATAATTACAACGGTGCCTTTTAAAAATTGCTAGCCATAAAAAAATCTCAAATTAAATAAAAAAACATATAAAGTATTTTTTTCTTCTTTAAATTCTATTTTCAAATAAAAGTTAAACGCACTTTTGCCTCGGCTGACCTTGCAACCATCAGTTCGTGACATTTTGTTTGTGAAACAGAAATATAAATCTGGCATCCTTGAACCATGATTTAGTAGCACGTCAAACCATGACGGCCGTCAAATGAGGAGACTCTATCATGTACCGAGATGTCATTTTGAATTTTTTTACTTTTTTTAATTTAATGTTTTCGTGGTTTTCAGAGAATAACATGTTTTTCTTGGGATTAAAATATTTTCTTTGGTATTTCATGTTTTTTTTCTTTCTTATTCATCTTTAACTCATCATTGATCCATTAAAAAGCCAACTGTGGCGATGACTATCATAAAATTTGAGACGGAATTCTTTGTCCTAACGATGACAATCGCTAGCCAAGATGAGATCGGCCGGAATTTTTTCAATTAATTTGTCATTCATTCAATTGGAAAAATAACATAATCAATTAATCGTTTACAACAACAAAGAAAGGAATTTAATATTAAAACTTGATTTTTAATGAGAGTAATAACAACTAAAATAATAAGATTAAAAATAAGTATTTTTCAAAATAATATAAATAATAATAATAATAAAATTATTATTATTATTATTATTATTATTATTATTATTATTATTATTATTATTATTATTATTATTATTATTATTATTATTATTATTATTATTATTATTATTATTATTATTATTATTATTATTATTATTATTATTATTATTATTATTATTATTATTATTATTATTATTATTATTATTATTATTATTATTATTATTATTATTATTATTATTATTATTATTATTATTATTATTATTATTATTATTATTTTTATTATTATTATTGTTTATATTATTATTATTATTATTATTATTATTATTATTATTATTATTATTATTATTATTATTATTATTATTATTATTATTATTATTATTATTATTATTATTATTATTATTATTATTATTATTATTATTATTATTATTATTATTATTATTTTAATATTATTATTATTATTATTATTATTATTATTATTATTATTATTATTATTATTATTATTATTATTATTATTATTATTATTATTATTATTTATATTATTATTATTATTATTATTTTTATTATTAATACTATCATTTATATTATTATTTATATTATTATTATTATTATTATTATTATTGTTATTATTTCTATTATTATTATTTTTTTTTTATTTCATTATTATTATATCATTATTTATTATTATTACTATTATCATTATTATTATTATTATTATTATTATTCTTCTTTTTATTATTATTTCTATTATTATTATTATTATTATTATTATTATTATTATTATTATTATTATTATTATTATTATTATTATTATTATTATTATTATTATTATTATTACTATTATTATTATTATTATTATTATTTTTTTTTTTTTTTTTTTTTATTATTATTTATATTATTATTATTATTATTATTATTATTATTATTATTATTATTATTATTATTATTATTATTATTATTATTATTATTATTATTATTATTATTATTATTATTATTATTATTATTATTATTATTATTATTATTATTATTATTATTATTATTATTATTATTATTATTATTATTATTATTATTATTATTATTATTATTATTATTATTATTATTATTATTATTATTATTATTATTATTATTATTATTATTATTATTATTATTATTATTATTATTATTATTTTTATTATTTATATTATTTTATTCTTATTAATATTTTTTTTTTTTTTGTTATTTTATTCTCTTTATTAATATTTTTCTTTTTTTTCTTTTTATTAAACTAGTTGTTTCATACCTTGATACTAAAACTTTGTCACTATAAGGATATTCGTCAATGCATTTTGTTTTGTGCCGAAGCAATGACCTAAGGTGCCATTATGGAATTACAACCATGAAGATGAGGATCAAAGCTTAAGCATCGAAGTAAGGGATTGAATCAACCTTCATCAAAGTACATTATTACCAAAAATGTTGATGACAGTTTCATTGTATTGTTGCTGTGAAACTCACACCCTGTATGTTCCACTGAATGAAAAAGCGTTTGCAATCGTATTTTTCAGAAAAACAATCAACGATATGGAAAAAAGACATGAAAAGACTCAAATCTCACGAATTGAAAAAGAGCTGGACACAGCATCTTTCCGTATGTAGGTGTCAAAAAGACAGACTGTGTCGCTTTCTATATGCTTGTTCTACAGGTGGTTGGGCAGTACATTTTTGATAGTGAAGTTGTTCGTTTAGGGCTTTGAATGGGAAGACCACAAGATATTCATATAATATTAAGCCCAAAGGTAACACCTCTTAAGTGGCAAATGTTTACAGAACGTCTACGGAATGGTTCTCAAACGGTGACAAATCGGGTAAGACTCGATTCGCTACTCCGAATGAAGAGTTCAAGCTGCAACGAGTGTTGGCCCAATAGGCCCAATGTGGCCTCGAAACTCTACGGGGTTAATGCCACTATAATAATGTTCGTTTTTGTATTGTATTGTAATAGGCCCGATGCAATAAGTTACTTTCATATGGTAACATATTTTAACACTGCTATATAAACATTATATAAATAACATTGGAAAGGGTAACTTGAAATACGATGTGATTGACAAACGGTATATAAAATTCTTCAAGCCAACATAAACTTTTTAAACAACGATATACAAATCACCACAACGACACAAATAGAAACCCTTCATTCTGATTCGTTTTTGTCAGCTACAAAAGAGTCTATAAGCTTTTGCCGCTGGCCTGCTTGAAAGACAAAAACTTAATCGGCAAGATCAAAGATTTCCCACTAAGCTGGAGCCATTGAGAAGAGGGTCAGGTGGCCTTCTCAACTTTTGACATTCATGTTTAAAACTAGTTTTATTTTTACCGCCAATTAAAAAGTTGTTAGAGCACCATTCACTGTTTAAGTGAGCTCATTCATAGAACCAATGAAACAGTTGCTTCGTAAAAAATTTCAGCGCAATATGGAAACGAATTAGACTATAATTGTAACATATTATTACTGAATGACACCCTTGTCTTTTTCAGACAAAAAGATTTTCTAATTGAATCACGTTTCTCAAAAACGACTTCTCGCTTTGTTGACATCACTGTAGTAATGTTTAACTCAAAAACTTGAGTATTGTCAACTACTTCTGTTATGTTGAAATTCAACTGAACTAACATTAAATTGAAAAAAAATAAAATGTGTGCTTCCATACATTTATTTTTCATTTTGGATTTAAAATAACTAAAAATTATATTTATTAAAGTTTAATAAAATTCAAAAATCAAAAACTTAATCAAGGAAAATAATGATTTTTTTTTCTCAATTTTGAACATTGAGAACACGCGTGCCTCAGTTGACTGGGGGAAGAACACCTGGCATTAGCTCTTCACACTCTACCAAATAACCCTCATGTTTTTGCATGAAGATTTTTTTTGTTTTGTATCTATTGTGAAAACCTGGGTTTTTTCCGGTTGATTTGAAAATCATTCAAAAACGCTTCGCATTCAATTTTTCACATTCAAGCTTGTTTTTTTAATTTCAATACAGTGGTGTTTCGTCTTTTATCATTTTTTCGTTGCTGTACTTGTTGTTTTTTTAGCTTTTCACATTTCGCATTATTTTATAATTTATTTCATAATTCAGTGTTTTATATCGAATCGACTTTTTTAATTTTTGCAATACTGACAAATTTTTTTATTTTTTTATTTGTCGATTTGAACTCTACTCTGAGTTGAAAAACCAAATTACTCTCCTATTTATCAGCTAGGTTTTGAATACAACTGAAAATCTGAAGTTTCAGAGTTTAGTAACAAGTTATATTTCGATTTTGTAATGATTTTCGTCTAAAAGTTTGATAGAAAAGGAAGCTTAGTGAAGTTTACCTAATAAAACCAAACTATAACGAAGAATGTATCTCAGAGTTACTACTTCGACTGATCAACTATTCACATAATAATCAATTGTACTATACGATTATATACAGTGCCCACATACATAATAGTTTACAAAGTTAATTTATAAAGTGTTATTCAAATCTAGACAATGCAGAATTGTCTGTCAAGGAATGTAATCACTATATATGCCTAGAGTTTATATATCATTAAAAATGTATTATTAAAAATATTAAATTAGTGCCGAAAATTTAAAAATTCGAAGTTCAAATCTATCGTCATATTATTTATCAACTGAAAACTAGATTTAGCCATTGTGTAATAGTCCTATTGAAGCAATCACTTTGAAGTTTAAGAATGAAATTTTAAAAAAAGGTAGGTCTAAAAATTAACCGTTCTATTCATTTTGTTATTCAACGTTTCTAAAACTTTTATATATCAACAGTTTTATCGTAACATCACTTTTTCTATTGAAACGCCAGTCCGAATTGTATTAAAAAATAAAATAACGTCTATTAAATATTTTGACAAAGCACTAATTCTTCATTGTTTTAGACAAATACTATAAATTTACGAAGAACAAAATTTCAACAACTTGTAAAATAAAATGTGACATTGAAGCGGTTAGTTTTCAATAATTTAAATAGGAAAATTAGTAAATTACTACCAGATATCAGACGCAAAGCTCACAGAGCAAATGCTGTGTAATCTTTTGATGGATGCTCGCATTTATTACACTTTAAGCTATCTTTTTTTCAAATTCTTAATTCAAAATTTCACAGAAATAGATAATTATTCTCTAAACTTCGTTTTAACCCTATAGTTAATCACATGATTAACTGAATATTTCACGAAGTTTTCTGTTTTTTCTATTCAGTTTTTCCAGAGTTAACTTTCAACTATTGCATAGCAACACTATACGAAAAGAATTTCATTTTCTGAACTTTGAAAATATTGATCACAAGTCTAGGTTTTGAATTTTGAAAACATAAAAATTTTAACGCAGAGACGTTTTTATTGTCTTTGATACTTTCACTCAAATGATTATAATCAACCGTCGTTGTTTTTTCAAAATTTCATAATATAAACTTTGCCTTGTTAATTCTTTGAAATGACTCAATTGAAAGATGATTCAATTAATATTAAACTTTATTGTTTTTCAAAATATTACCTTTTCAGTATAAAAAATCTGAAATGACTGTCAAAATGACTCTTTCACTGAATCTTTTGTATTAAATAGGTGTCTCAATTCTTATTGAATTAATCTAAACAACAATGCGAAATTTTTTTCAATCACATCTAATGTAATACTGTTTTTCTCACAGAATCAGTTTTGTTCCATGAATCAACAACGGCTAATAGACAAATTCCAATAGAGCATGAAAAATGCCTTCAGAAAAATATTATTCCATTTATTATGAATTCAATGTATTTTTTCCTATTACAAAGCTATTACTATTGGTTTTTACACTTTTGAACTTTGACAATTAAACTATTGAGTTGCTTTCATGCAATAAACTTTTTGAAAGGTCGTGAAAATATTTAGATTGATAATCATGAAAGTAAAATTATTTATTTATTTTACCATCTTTGTGAATATTAAACTTAATAAAAATGTCAATTACAAGGTTTGAAAATTTATTTTTTATACATTTGTTCATATTTTCTAAAAATTCCTTTCTTAATTTCCAAATAAATCTAACAAATAATTATTACTAAGTTTTTTGCGATCATTTTTGTTTTCTATGCGTTTTTGAAGAGCCTCTACGCTTTATCTATTGTTACTTTTTTTTTTAAAAATAGTAAATCTTGAAAGTAATTTTTTTTTGTATTTAATAATTACTCGTGGTGACTTTAAATATTTGGGAACGATTTTGATTCAAATCTAAGTAATCATTTTTTTGAGCTGGTTTTATTTCAGCTAATTTTTTTTCACTTTATATATTTCAAAAAGCTAATAATAAATCATATCTAATTTAATTTGACAAATCTTCTCCAATTCATGTTTGAAAAGCCTTTTATTCCTCTGTGATTAACACCAACTTTATTTGATTTTCCAAAAAGCTTTCAAATATGAAAAATAAGAAGTCAATATCAGTCAATACGAACAAACTCACTTCGGTTTTGTTTATATTCAGAATCACGAAAAATTTTATAATTTATTTATTTTTATGATGTTTAAATTGATTGCATTTCTACGTCAGTTCTTTTAACAAAAAATTGGATTTCAATATACGCGGTCTGAATACTATTCAAAAACGGTTCAAATTATTCAAGTCAATAACGTGTTAAAAAAAAATTCCATTTAAAAAATAATTGGTTACAAATGCTTTCACAAAAGCAACTACGTTTCAGTTTATGAATAGCTCAAAATAATTTTAGAAAAATTAATCAAATCTTATCTAATCCAAACATTTGTATAGCGCTACTCAGTGTTCAAAAGCTACGAATAGTTTATGTCAAAATTTTGATGAGTAACTTCAGAAAAACGCTCAAAATGCTACAAAGTATGGCCAGTAAATGATCATCACCTTAATTCTATAGTAAATTTTATTTTCAATCATTGTTTTGAGATTAATTTATTTTTTTATATATATCTTGATCCTAAATTTCTTTCAACATTGCAGTTTGTTTTGAACTTACTTCGCTTTGGACAATCTTCTGCGTAGTCTGAAGCTGCTCGAATGAGGTCTATGAAAGAAAAATTAATTCAAAAGCTTGAATGAGTGAGTTTCGAAAGCAGAAACTAAAAGTCTGTGATAGTTACATAATGGTTGGCAAGAAAGCTTTAAAACGACAGACAATTCCTTACTAAGATTAAATTTAAGTTGTAAAATTTGGTAGCGAGACGCCGTCCTAGAGTGGTGTCTAGTCACGGAGCACCTAAAGCGAGTAAAACAGTTTCCTTGCAACCGCCTCCGAACGAAATGCTACAAGGTGCTACATAAACAATTAAAAAAATAAAATAAAGTACAGACATTGTCCTCGAGTGACTTAGTGAACTAGTAGATGAGCTTAAAAAACTTTGAAAATTTGAGAAAAAAAGCAGATAATCAGCGCTATAACTAATAGTTCCATGAGATCATAATCATGAAAAAAATATTTTTAATAACTAATCTAAGGATTTTATTAAATTTTTTTCGTATAGCGCTGCTCAAAAGTCTACCGAAAAAAAAATCACTCAAACTACTGTTTATGCGAAAGAAAAGATCTTTAGCCTCTCTCCGGTACTTATAAAATTTAGCATTGCATAAATTGAACACGAGATTGAGTGAACAAGCCATGAAAAAGCCAATTAATAGAAAAACAAAAAATTTCATCAATAAAGGTTCCAATTTTTGGCCTAGCGGTTTCGAAAAACTTGAACCACTATTCTGACTCGGATTTCTGCTACGTGCAGCCATTTGAGAAGTGTTTGGAAGATCAACGCTTCATGAACAGGTCAATGTGGTGTGACGGGATTTATCTGTTGTTGTTTCAAATGAAAGACGAGCGCCCACGCATACGGCAGTCATCCGTCAGTTTTCTGCTCAAGTCAACCAGCACATTCTCTTGTTCATGGGTCATTTCTTTTCTGGCTCCATTCCTCTGCCAAACTCAACTTTAGTGGCAGTTTGATAAATATTCAGGTTTCAAAATTTTTTATTCATTTAACCTCTTTTCTAAAGTTGGTTTACAGCCGACTGAAACGGCCTGACTCCATCAGCGTAAAAAATTATAACTCATTTAACTGAGCAATGACGAAGTCATGTGTTATACCTCTCTGCGTCAAATAAGATCCATCAAGGGATGTTTGACAATGGACTCCTTGAAAACACTTGCATCGGCCTTAGTTTTGAGTCGTATTGACTATGGCAACATGGCTTTAGTCAGCTTACCTAAGGTAGCAACGCAGAGTATTCAATCCATAATCAATACAACAGCCAGGCTCATTACAGGAGTAAGAAAACATGATCACATTACCCCTGTACTCAAAGAGCTTCACTGGCTGAAAATTGATGAAAGGATTGAGTACAAAGTTGCTCTGCAGATGTATAAGTGCTTGTCCAACGAGGGTCCTGCGTATCTGACACGTGACCTAGTTCCAGTTGCTAGTCTGCCGGAAAAACAGAGACTGAGATCGGCTAAGTCAAAGTACGCCGTTCCCAACAAGCACAAGCTAAAATCATTAGGATTAAGAAGGTTCAGCGTCAGCGAACCTAAGTTGTGGAACAACCTGCCTAACAGCTTAAAATCTTCAAGTTCAACAAAATCATTCTGTAGATCTCTGAAGACTTACCTATTCAATAAATCATTCCCTCCATCATAATAATAATACTGTTTTTTTTTTAAATTATTTATTTTTTTTTTCATTTAGCGCTTCATTTTTCGCACCTATTTTTCACTATTCCAACGTTTCACTAGTATTTTAAGCTAGCTCATATAACCGACATCTTTCGATCTACGAGACACAATGCTTCATTCCAGTGGAGCTACAGATCTTGTGCAATGGATAGTAGAAGGTCAGCTGTTGCTCATGGCTGACCCAAGAAGGTGACAAAAGCCATACAGGTTGGTGGCGTCACAAAAATTGAAAAAATTGAGTTAAAAGATGCACCTAACCGCTTCCTGACTAAATTATTTTAATGTGTAATCCCGTTGTTTTATATACTCATATACTATTGACTATATATTTGATTGTTCTCTGTGGATCCCAGTACGTTCATTTTTTCTCTCTAAGAAGAATTTGTTTGAGTTTCTTTCCAGCACCGTCTCTATCCATGGTCTTTGGGTAGCAGCGTGACTAACGCCTGTTTTTGCTAAAGACTGTT
>OX387253.1:1315175-1322675 GCA_947562095.1 Branchellion lobata
TTCCAACCCTTCCCCTTTCAACTCTGCCTCCAATAATAACTCCATCCACTCAACCCCCGTCATCTACCCTTGGATGAAAATGGCTTCAGCTAATGCCCACACCAAAAACCAACCAGGTAATATACGATGCGAAAAGATGAGATGAAATGTTATTGGATTAACTACAATATAATACAATACAACACAATACAATACAAAACAATACAATACAATACACTACAATACAATACAATACAATACAATACAATACAATACAATACAATACAATACAATACAATACAATACAATACAATACAATACAACACAATACAATACAATACAATGCAAAACAATACAATACAACACAAAACAATACAATACAATACAAAACAATACAATACAACACAAAACAATACAATACAATACAATACAATACAATACAATACAATACAATACAATACAATACAATACAATACAATACAATACACTACAATACAATACAATACAATACAATACAAAACAATACAATACAATACAAAACAATACAAAACAATACAAAACAAAACAATAAAATACAATACAAAACAATACAAAACAATACAATACAAAACAAAACAATATCTTACAATACAATAAAATACAATACAATACAATACAATACAATACAATACAATACAATACAATACAATACAATACAATACAAAACAAAACAATACAATACAATACAATACAATACAATACAATACAAAACAATACAATACAATACAGTACAATACAATACAATACAATACAGTACAATACAACAAAATTTAATACAATACAATACAATACAATACAATACAATACAATACAATACATACAATACAATACAATACAATACAATACAATACAATACAATACAATACAATACAATACAATACAATACAATACAATACAATACAATACAATACAATACAATAAAACACAATACAATACACTTCAATACAATACAATACAATACAAAACAATAGAAGACAAAACAAAACAAGAAAATAGAATACAATACAATACAATACGAGACAAAACAATAAAATACAACACAACACAATGCAATATATAAAAATAAAATGATATACAATACAAAACGACAAAATAAAATAAAATAATATAATATACAATACAATACTTAAAAATACAACACAATACAATACAAAAAAAAACAATACAAAACAATACAATACAAAAAAAACAATACAAAACAATACAATACAATACAATACAAACATTACAATACAATACAATACAATACAAACAATACAATACAATACAATACAATACAATACAATACAATACAATACAATACAATACAATACAATACAATACAATACAATACAATACAATACAATACAATACAATACAATAAAATACAATACAATACAATACAATAAAATACAAAACAAAACGACAAAATAAAATACAATACAAAACGACAAACTAAAATATAATACGAAACATTACAATACAATACATTGAAATACAATAAAATAATATACAATACAATACAATACAATACAATACAAAACAATACAATACACTTCAATACAATACAATACAATGAAAAACAATACAAAACAATACGAAGCAATAGAATACAATACAAAACAATAAAATATAATACAATACAATACAATACAATACAATACAATACAATACAAAAAGATACAATACAGAACAAAACAAAAAAATACAATAAAACACAATGCAAATCAATTAAACAAAATGATATACAATACAAAACAACAAAATAAACAAAAAGAAAATAATATACTATACAATACAAAAAAATGCAATACAATACAATACAAAAATTCACAATAAAACACAATACAATACAAAAGAAATACAATACAATCCAATACAATAGAATAAAATACAATACGAACAATACAATACAATACAATGAAATAAAATGAATTACAAAACAATAAAAAACATTACGATACAATACAATACAATACAATAAAACACAACACAATAAAATACAATACAATACAATACAAAACAATACAATACAATACATTACAATACAATACAATACACTACAATACAATACAATACAATACAATACAATACAATACAATACAATACAATACAATACAATACAATACAATACAAAACAATACAATACAATACAATACAATACAATACAATACAATACAATACAATAAAATACAATACAATACAATACAATACAATACAAAACAATACAATACAATACAATACAATACAATACAATAAAATACAATACAATACAATACAATACAAAAAAACACAATACAATACACTTCAATACTATATAATACAAAACAAAACAATAGAATACAAAACAAAAGAATAAAATATAAATCAATACAATACAATACAATACGAGACAAAACAATAAAATACAATAAAACACAATGCAATATATAAATCAATACAATACAATACAATACGAGACAAAACAATAAAATACAATAAAACACAATGCAATATATAAAAATAAAATGATATACAATACAAAACGACAAAAAAAAATAATATAACATTGTATACAATACAATATTAAAAAAGAAAACACAATACAATACAAAAAAAATACAATACAATACAATACAAACAATACAATACAATACAAACAATACAATACAATACATTACAAACAATAAAATACAATACATTACAAGCAATACAATACAATACAATGAATTACAATACAATATAATAAAATACAATACAATACAATACAATACAATACAATACGATACAATACAATACAAAACAATACAATACAATGAAAAACAATACAATACATTACAAAACAGAACAAAACAATACAATACAAAACAAAACAAAACAAAACAAAACAAAACAAAACAAAACAAAACAAAACAAAACAAAACAAAACAAAACAAAACAAAACAAAACAAAACAAAACAAAACAAAACAAAACAAAACAAAACAAAACAAAACAAAACAAAACAAAACAAAACAAAACAAAACAAAACAAAACAAAACAAAACAAAACAAAACAAAACAAAACAAAACAAAACAAAACAAAACAAAACAAAACAAAACAAAACAAAACAAAACAAAACAATACAATACAATGAAAAACAATACGATACAATACAATAAAATACAATAAAATAAAATTCTATGCAATAAAATAGAATAAAATACAAAAAAAAAACGACAAAATAAAATGCAATACAAAACGACAAACTAAAATACAATACAGAACATTACGATACAATTCATTGAAAGACAATGAAATAATGTACAATACAATACAATACAATACACTTCAATACAATACAATACAATACAATGAAAAACAATGAAAAAACAATACAAAGCAATAGAATACAATACAAAACAGTAAAATACATTGCAATTCAATACAATACAATACAATACGATACAATACAGTACAATACAATAAAATACAATAAAACACAATACAATAAAACACAATGCAATTCAATTAAACAAAATGATATACAATACAAAACGACAAAATACACAAAAAGAAAATAATATACAATACAATACAAAAGAATACAATACAATAAAATACAAAAATTCACAATACAACACAATACAAAACAAAAGAAATACAATACAATACAAATCAATAAAATACAAAACAATACAAACATTACAATAAAATACAATGAAGTAAAATGAATTACGATACAATACGAAACATTACGATACAATACAATACAATACGATACAATACAATGAAAAACAATAAAGAACAATTCTATGCAATAAAATACAATACAAAACGACAAACTAAAATAAAATACAGAAAATAAAGTACAATAAACTGTAATACAATAAATAGTATACAATACAAAACAAAAAAAAAACATTTCAATACAATACAATACAAAAAAATGCAATACAATACAATACAATACACTGAAATACAATAAAGTATAATACAATACAAAAAAAACAATACACACAGTAAAATACAATACAATGAAATACAATACAATACAATAAAATAAACTACAATACAATACAATACAAAACATAACAATACAATACAATACAATACAATAAAACACAATACAATACACTTCAATACAAAACAGTACAATACAAAATAATACAAAACAATGCAAAACAATAAAAAACAATACAGAACAATACAAAACAAACAATACAAAACAATAAAAAACAATACAAAACAATACAAAACAATACAAAACAATACAAAACAATACAAAACAATACAAAACAATACAAAACAACACAAAACAATAAAAAACAATAAAAAACAATACAAAACAATACAAAACAATACAAAACAATACAAAACAATACAAAACAATACAAAACAATACAAAACAATACAAAACAATAGAATACGAAACAAAACAACAAAATATAAAACAATACAATACGAGACAAAACAATGAAATATAATAAAACACAATGCAATACAATAAAATACAATAAGACATAATGCAATACATAAAATAAAATGATTTACAATAGAAAACGACAAAATAAAATAAAATAATATAATATACAATACAATACAAAAAAATACAACACAAAACAATACAAAAAAAAACAATACAAATAATACAATACAATACAAAAAAATACAATAAAATACAATACAATAAAATACAATACAAAAAAAATACAACACAACACAATACAATACACTACAATAAAAAAAATACAACACAAAACAATAAAAGAAATACAATACAATACAATACAATACAATGATTTACAATACAATACAATCCAATACAATACAATACAATACAATACAATACAATACAATACAATACAATACAATACAATACATCACAATAAAATACAACACAATATAGTACAATACAATACAATACATTACAATACAATACAAAACAATACAATACAATACAATACAATACATAACAATACAATACAATACAAAACAATATAAAACAAAACAAAACAACAAAAAACAATACAAAACAATACAAAACAATACAAAACAAAACAAAACAATACAAAACAATACAAAACAATACAAAACAATACAAAACAATACAAAACAATACAAAACAATACAAAACAATACAAAACAATACAAAACAATACAAAACAATACAAAACAATACAAAACAATACAAAACAATATAAAACATTACAATACAATACACTACAACACAATACATTAAAATAAGATACAATACAAAACATTACAATACAATATACTGAAGTACAATAAAATAATATACAATACAATACAAAACAGAAAAAAACATTACAATACAATACAAAAAAATACAATACAATTAAATATAATAAAATACAATATAATACAAAACAAAACAATATAATATATTACAATACATTACAATACAATAAAATGCAATAGAATAAATTACAATACAATACAGTACAATACAATACCATACAAAACAGTAAAATACGAAATAATAATTTACAATACATTACAATACAATACAATACAATACAATACAAGAAAATATTATACAAAACAATACAATACAATACAATACAATATAATACAGTACAAAAAAATACAATACAAAACAATACAATACAATACAATACAATACAATACAAAACACTACAATACAATAAAATACAATACAAAACAGTACAACACAATACAAAACAATACAATAAAATAAAATACAATACAAAACAAAACAGTACAATACAATATGAAACAATACAAAACAATATAAAAAAATACAATACAATACAATATAATACAATACAATACAAAACAATACAATACAATACAATACAAAACAATACAAAACAATACATAACAATATAAAACAATACAATACAATACACTACAACACAATACATTAAATTACGATACAATACAAAACATTACAATAAAATATACTGAAATACAATAAAATAATATACAATACAATACAAAACAGAAAAAAAAAAATTTAAATACAATACAAAAAAATACATTAAGACACAATACAATACAACAAAATATAATAAAATACAATACAATACAATACAATACAATACAGTGTAATACAATACATTACAATACAATAAAATACAATAGAATTAACTACAATACAATACAGTACAATACAATACCATACAATACAGTAAAATACAATAAAATAAGTTACAATACATTAAAATACAATACAATACAATACGATACAATACAAGGAAATACAATACAAAACAATACAATACAATACAAGAAAATACAATACAAAACAATACAATACAATATAATATAATATAAAACAGTACAATACAATACAAAACAATACAATAAAATAAAATAAAATACAATACAAAACAAAAGAAAACAATACAATACAAAACAAAACAAAACAATACAATACAATGCAATACAATACAATATAAAACAATACAATACAATAAAATACAATACAATACATTAAAATACAAAACAATACAATAACATACAATATAAAACAGTACAATACAATACAAAACAATACAATAAAATAAAATACAAAACAAAACAAAACAATACAATACAATGCAATGCAATGCAATACAATATAAAACAATACAAAACAATATAAAACAATACAATACAATACAATACAATACAATACAATACAATACAAAACAATACAAAACAAACAATACAAAACAATACAAAAAATACAAAACAATACAAAACAATACAAAACAATACAAAACAATACAAAACAATACAAAACAATACAAAACAATACAAAACAATACAAACAATACAAAACAATATAAAACAATACAATACAATACACTACAACACAATACATTAAAATACGATACAATACAAAACAATATAAAACAATACAATACAATACACTACAACACAATACATTAAAATACGATACAATACAAAACATTACAATACAATATACTGAAATACAATAAAATAATATACAATACAATACAAAACATAACAAAACATTACTATACAATACAAAAAAATACATTAAGACACAATACAATACAACAAAATATAATAAAATACAATACAATACAAAACAATAAAATACAGTACAATACAATACATTACAATACAATAAAATACAATAGAATAAAATACAATACAATACAGTACAATACAATACCATACAATACAGTAAAATACAATAAAATAATTTACAATACATTACAATACAATACAATACAAGAAAATACATTACAAAACAATACAAAACAATACAATACAATACAAGAAAATACAATATAAAACAATACAAAATAATACAATACAATATAAAACAGTACAATACAATACAAAACAATACAATAAAATAAAATAAAATACAAAACAAAACAAAACAAAACAAAACAAAACAATACAATACAATGCAATACAATACAATATAAAACAATACAATATAAAACAATACAATACAATAAAATACAATAAAATACAATACAATACAATACAATACCATACAACAAAATACAATACAATACAATAAAATAAAATACAATACA
>OX387253.1:1330175-1367675 GCA_947562095.1 Branchellion lobata
AATAAAAATTATAAGTAAGAACATATAAAAAATAATTGAGAAACACCAATAAACTATATAAAATAATTTTTATTAGTTTATATTATAATATAAACTAATAAAAATTATTTTATATAGTTTATTGGTGTTTCTCAATTATTTTTTATATGTTCTTACTTATTAACAGATGCTCGCAAAAAGTTGTGTTTATATCAACTGGCAGTCAGGTCATTATAAATCTTCAAGAAGGTGTTATGTACGAAGCTATACTGGTATGCGAGGCATCCATTGATCTTGATCACCTATTGTTTATTTACTAATGCCATTTCAATTCACCCCGATTAAGTGTTTCTGTTTTTATTTCCCTTCTGTGGCTAGTTCTAGTGATTGCAATAGCGAAGTCGATCGATTTTTCTCACACTCGTTAAGTTTTTAAATATCATGAGAGTTTATGTAGACTGAATATTATCAGAAAAAACACAAAGGTAGACAAAAACTTTTTTCTCTTCCTAGTAAAAGATTATTGATTGTTTTCGTAGTGTTCAGCCACCTTTCACACCTATAAAGTAGTAATCAAAAGTAGATGAAAAAATGAACTAAGAAAAATAGAAAATTCGTGGTTGTATTTCTTTTGTGGGTCTTATTTGTTTACTTAAACATACAAAAAAACACATAAACAAAATCAAACTGAATAAAACACACACACATACAAACAAACGCACAAAACAAAGGCTACAAACATCACAAAAGTGGCACAAAGAAACACGCAAGCATGCCGTGTTTGTTGCGAACAAGTCAAAGAAATCCCTACAGGAGAGTGATCTATTGAACTCTCGAACGAACATATTTCTAGAGATTCTTTCAACTTCATTTCGGATTCAGTTTTCGTTTTTCCATTTCTTCTAATTATTGATTTTTCATAAAAATGAAATACAATACAACACTATACAGTGGCATTCGAATTCTGCTTTTCGTCTGCACTCGTTGTACTGACCAGTACCGAGTACGCTATTGTCCTTTGTATTCTAAGATTTCTCCCCTAGCCTTCTATTATATGTAAATATGTGTGTTGATGTATGTGTATGTGCGTATACCAGACATGTATCCATGTAAACATAGGTATACATAGAGATATATACATAGAAACATATTTACATATATGTATAAGAGACAGATATAGATATATACATAAAGACAGATATAGATAAATACATAAACATATATTTGATCATTTATATATCTATAGAAATATATGTTGTGGCATGAACACGGACGCCTTTAAGCCTCTTCGCCAAAACGTCATCACGACGAAGATGCTAATTAAATGAGACACAATGGAAGCGGAGGGAGAAAGAGGGAGGGGAAGGAGAAGAAGGAGAAAAAGAAAAAGGAGGAAAAGGAAGAGGAAGGAAGAAGAAGAGGGAGGAGGAAGAAAAGGGAGGAGGAAGAAGAGGAAGGAGGAAGAAGAGGAAGGAGGAAGAAGAGGGAGGAGGAAGAAGAGGGAGGAGGAAGAAGAGGGAGGAGGAAGAAGAGGGAGGAGGAGGAGGGAGGAGGAAGAGGGAAAAAAAGAAGACGAGGAAGGAAATAGGGGAGGGAGGAGAAAGGGGGAAAAAAGAAGACGAGGAAGGAAATAGGGGAGGGAGGAGAAAGGGGAAAAAAGAAGACGAGGAAGGAAATAGGGGAGGGAGGAGAAAGGGGGAAAAAAGAAGACGAGGAAGGAAATAGGGGAGGGAGGAGAAAGGGGAAAAAAGAAGACGAGGAAGGAAATAGGGGAGGGAGGAGAAAGGGGGGGAAAAAGAAGACAAGGAAGGAAATAGGGGAGGGAGGAGAAAGGGCAAAAAAAGAAGACGAGGAAGGAAATAGGGGAGGGAGGAGAAGTACATTTAAAAATTACACTTCATTGGCCATTTGATAAATGACTAATCTTTTTTTTTTTTAACACATTCCAAAATATTTATTTTTTCAATATTTTAGCTTATCGATATTTTTAAACTTTCACGAGATAAAAATAAATTTAAATTTAAATTAACCGTTTAGAGTATGAAATTAATTATTGAAACTCAAAATCTTTTTTGGTTTCAATGAAACTTTAAATGTAAAGTACCGAACAAATATGAAAACAACAATAAATCCGAAGGATTAAAATTAGAAAAAATCGCAAAAACCAGGAAATTACACCGAATAATTTAAGAAATCCGAGATAAATGTTCACGAAAACCAGGATAAAGAATTTCTATGTAATAACTCCAGCCATCAGCATCAACACTTAACCACTACTTAAGATGACACTAATTTCAGTGGAACTTCTCTCTTGAAAGCTTCTTACGCTTGTAACAGTCATAAACAATTTGGTTGATAAGTTGCAACACCTGCAACAACAGAGCTTAACAGTAAATGGTGATCCTCTTGTTTCATTCGTTATTTATTATTTTACTCCACCAGAGTTGAGAAAGAAAAAATGATTGAAGTGATTTATTGATTTATATCAATCATATCTGTCTTATATGCTTTATCACAAACTGCTGAATATATTCAATAGTAATGAATGAAAATACTGATGATGTTTTGAAATTATAAATTATAAAAAAAAGTAATATATATATATATATATATATATATATATATATATATATATATATATATATATATATATATATATATATATATATATATATATATATATATATATATATATATATATATATATATATATATATATATATATATATATATATATTTCAAATGTTTTCCGATAACATTGATTTTTTAAAGGTAAACCAGAATATGATATCTTAATATTTAAATGCTTCTCTTAAGGTTGTTCCTGAATTGAAAATAATGAATTAGGACATATGATTTATTTTCAAAAAAGATGGATTATTGTTATTGATAGGGTAAATATTATAAACAATGAAGTGACAATCTTTAATAATATTTTAAACATTTTCAAGATGATTCGTTTTAAAGAAATGAGTTGTATTTTTCAGATGTTATTATCCAAATATCAAAATAGAATTAACTTTTCAAACTCGTTACACCTAATTTAATGAAAAATTATTTTTTTTTATAGTCTTCATTGTATCAAGTCCAGACATACGTTGGAAATGTTAAAAAGACACAGCAAATAGTCGAACTAAAAAGGAAAAGATTGAAATATACGAGAACAGAATGTTATCAGTCATAGAAAAGTCGGCGTTGCAACTACGAAGTGAACAAATCGCGAGAAAAAAAGTTGATAAAATATTAATATAAAAATTTATATTAATATAAAAATTTATATTAGTATAAAAATTTATATTAATATAAAAATTTATATTAATATGAAAATTTATATTAATATAAAAATTTATATTAATATAAAAATTTATATTAATATAAAAATTTATATTAATATAAAAATATCAATATTAATATATTAATATAAAATTTAAAAGTTCATCAACCCTGGCCTATAATAATTTTATTTGAAAGAATATCTCAAATGGAAAACTCATTGAAAAAATGAATGTATTACTCAAATTTCAAGTCAATAACTTATAAACTCAATGAAATGATTTTGAAATTGAATGAAACCAAGTTTCAAAGCGGAACTAGCCCCAACAAATGACTTTAATGAGCAAGCTAGAAAACAATGGAAACTTCACCGAAAAAATTTGTTTTGAAAGTAAAAATTATTTTGATGATAATTTCTTTTTTTTTGCAATTTTTCCCTCAATAAATCATTAAATGGAAATAGTATTTAAACCATTTCAAAAAAATTATTATGAAATTAGCTAATATTGAAACTAAAAAAAATCTTAAATTTCATAAGATTGAACAAATTTTTAACTGAAAAGATTTATTTCCGAACAAAAAATTTAGTGATCACAGAGAACGGCTACAGCCAATGGGAGAAGAACCCTGAAGAGTTGAACGACAGCTCCATTTTCGAATTCAACGGCAGCGACAAGAGAGCCAGAACCGCCTACACAAAGTATCAGATCCTGGAGCTGGAGAAAGAATTCCACTTCAATAGGTTCAATTCTATGAAGAAATATTCAAGCTTGATGCAGGAATGACTTGATTTTTAGGACTTTTATTTCTTTAATATTAATTTAAATAAATTGTCGGAATGATTAAATTAAAGTATAGTTTTATAGATATGTAACTTCAATACTTGGATCCAATGAAAGCAGTGAATTTAGATGCTTGTATGGATGAATGCTCATTTGTTCATTCAATGTTAAGAATCATAAGTTTACAATGGTGAACCATATAAACAAAAAAGATGGATTTCAATAGAAAAATTAAATTCAAACAAATTGTTTGGATCTTTTTCTCTGAAGTATTAAATTTCAAAATATTGAATTTAAAAAAAATTAAATCTATTTTCTTCGATCCTATTTAAGTAAATTTATATTTACTATCGAACAAATGTTTCTTCCGATGTGAAATTTCATACTGATAGTAGTATCAATACGATAGTAATAATAAACATTGTAATTATTTTTCGGATCTTTTACAGATATTTAACAAGGAGAAGGCGAATTGAAATAGCTCATAGTTTGAGTTTGACCGAGAGGCAAATCAAGATCTGGTTCCAAAACCGCAGAATGAAATGGAAGAAAGAAAACAATTTACCGAACACCAAAAACACAACTTCTTCAAAAAAAGTGTCTTTGAGTTCGGTTGAAAATATCAGCCAAGAAGAGGAGGAAGAGGAAAGGCTGTTCGAAGGTTGTTGCGTGAAAGAAAGTGTGGGTGGTAGCATTGGGAGTAGTATGGGGGAAAAAACTCCCAAAGATGAAGATGGTGAAATGAATGGTGAAAATGAAACGGTATCTGGAAACTTACTCGATCAATTTTGAAAATATTTCTTCATTTGTTTTGAAAAATGCTCAGCTTTTTCATTTCGTTAGTTTTTAAATAGTCTTTTTTTTACTGATTATTCGAATAGTTTACAAATTCTATTTTTGGAATAATTTTTTTCTAAATTTTTTTTGGCAATATGGTAGATTAATTTTTTTATATTAATTAATCAAACGAAAACGAAATTCCTAATTTCCAAAACACAAGTCAAGTAGTCTAAAGAAACAACAAATAAGTTTGATTAATTATTTAATATTGAAATTTAAAAAAATACATAGTTAAAAATAGTAGTTATGAATTGAAGAGTAGGATACTAGAATTCAAAAATATTTTTCCTAAAATATTTTGTATGAATATTTTGTTTGAACAATAAATATTTCAGGAACATTTTTTCTGATATATGTTCATTTTGTAAATATTTTTTGAAAACCTTTCGTCAAAAATTGAATTTTCCAATCATTTAAACGGAACATTCATTTTTGAACTGAAATATATTTATATTTGAATATTTTTTCTTCAAATTCATTATTTTCAGCCAAAAGTCAGAAGTGGTATTATCTAAAATATGCAATTTTAAAAATTTGTGCCTTTGGTATTGATCAGCGGCAAATTGGAGAATCCACTTTCGAAAATTGTTATCTTTTAGTCGAATTTCAAAAAATATTTAATTATTGTTTTCATCATAAACATTTTTTTTCATATTTTTTTCTTACGGTAAAAATACTCCAAATAATCAGTTAATTTCAATTGCAAAGTTTTATTCAACATTGTCTAATTTTTCAATATTTTCGTTTATTGCTTCACAATCTTTGACAGCACCTTCCCAGTCCAGTCATTCCACTTTCCAGCATTTGTTCATTTTGTATTCGTGAAATATAACTCCGCACTGTGTTTCTTCAATCAAAAGTATCAGACCTAATTATAAATGCTTTCTTCGACATTCACAAGCCGTTTATTTTTTTGGAAAGCGACAGTTCCTTTTTCAAAGCAATGAATAGTATATTCAATTCAATGTATCGTATAAAAAGAAAAAAATCTATAAAACAAAATGACTCAGAAGTTAATAAATAAAAATATATAAAAGTGGATGAAATAAAGATAATAATAGATAAGATTATATTTTTAAATTATCATCTATAGTAATATTCTCAAAGCATCATACATATTGTTAATCCGAAATGATTGAATATAGTCATCTTCTGAAATAGTGCAAACATCTGAGAATAAATTAAACCAATTGAAGTTTTTGTCAGAAGTTTCAAAATCTCAGAAACCAGAAATGGTTGAAGTTATCAGGTGTTACTAACGACACTGAAGCCAATGTGACCGGTTGTAAATCAATTACCTTTTTAACTTTGTTCGTGCCATTTATATGACCCCTTGTAAATTAATTACGACCCATGGGTACAAAACTACTTCTTAATACCTTGCACAAATTCTTACACCCACTTCTCAACTCTAAACCTTCAATTTTCATTTCAAAGTTTCAAAAAAAGTTTTGCAGTAATAATTTTTTTGGACTTTTTGTGAAGAACATTTTAATGAACGCATCCAAGCACAACAAAATTCGTCATTTTTTGGGATTTTCCATTGAGTACAGCTTCTCCAAAAACTTTGTGAGTGAAATTGATTGGAAAGTGGTTTCATCTGAAAATAATCCGTTTTAGGAAGGATTTTTAAACACTGAAGCACCCTTATACTTTATGGCTTTGATGTGATCGTAAACATCATGCAGTCAATATAACACAATTTGGAGATCCATTGTTATTTCCGATAAGTGAAGTTTAAATCATTGTCGCTACTATTGTTTTCTTTATAGAAGAGTTAAAATAGAGAATTTATATAGCATTTATTACTAAATGGAAAAAAACCTATTCACGTTTCCATTCTTATGTAGAATATAGCTTACATATTTTTAATACTTGTGTAACACTATTAACATATAACCATGAAATACCAACTAAAAAATAACGCAAGATGGAAAAACCAACAAAAAAGTAAACAAGTCACGAAAAACAACACCGAACAAAGATACGTAGAAAATAGAATTTAGAAACAAAAGAAATAGAACAAAAAAACAAAAGAGATAAAAGAAAAAAAAACAAAAAAAAATGGAAGAGAAAACGAAAAAATTTACAAAAATAAAATCGAAGCATGAACACACAATAAAACACACAGAGGCAGCCGGCGGCATTATTAGCTATAATGCATGGTGCCCAGACACAGAGAAGGAAAATCGGGCGTTGTGTAGCAATATATAAAGAAGGAGAAAATAGTTATTTTGCAAGATAGGCACAGATTTATGACGCCGGTCTTCTATGCAGATAAAGCAGGCGTTCTGGACGCTGGAAAAAGCGATGTTTTAGAAATATTAAAGGCTAATTGGAGTTTGAAGCGACTCGTGCGGATGTGTCGAACGAGATTTCGAATTGGAAGTAATTTGGTGTATTTATTGGATTTATCGGAGTGGCAGTGTTGTTTGAGTGGCTTGCTTGCAAGAATAAGACTGTTGCGAAAGATGTGTGAAAAAAATTGTATAAAAAATAAAGGTTTTATACAAAAATAAAGCTACTCGAAAATGACAAAACATAAACATGTCATATCAGAGACGTTGGAACGCAGATGCCCATGCACACACACACACACACACACACACACACACACACACACACACACACACACACACACACACACACACACACACACACAAAGACACACACACACAAAGACACACACACACAAAGACACACACACACACACACACACACACACACACACACACACACACACACACACATAAACACACATACACACACACACCCACACATGCACATATGAGCAGAAAAAGATACGACGCTAGTCATGATGAACCCGTTCATCTTGAGATGAACAATCTAAAAAAATAAGAAAATTTCATTTTCACATTTTATTCTGAACAGTGATCTAATTAAGATCGGAATCTTAAAATAAAACTAGTCTGATTTTCAACTGCAAAATGTTAACGAAAACGAGAAATTAAGAAAAAATTCACTCTTTTCTTATGATGCAAAACTTACCAACTTCAACTCAAAATTAAATGTTTTTGTTGCTTTTAATTTGTTAAACATTTTCATTCTATTCCGAGTAAAAAACAAAATTCTTTTATTTAACTTCATAAAAATGCATTTCCTGTCAACAAAATAAAGATCGGAAAAACAAAAAGCTATTCTAAAACACAAGAATGTACACATAAACACAATGACTATTTCGGCATGCAAAGGAAATAGCTGGAACAAATTTGAATCAGTCCGTACCTAATCTAACGAAAAAGCTCTGCCGCTCCGACGCGCAAAGCAATGGCCTGTATGTATGAGTCCTTATGTATGGTGTTGTGTATGTATGTGAGTCCTCATGTATGGTGTTGTGTATGTATGTGAGTCCTCATGTATGGTGTTGTTGTGTATATGTGAGTCCTCATGTATGGTGTTGTGTGTGTGTGAGTCCTCATGTATGGTGTTGTGTGTGTGTGAGTCCTCATGTATGGTGTTGTGTGTGTGTGTGAGTCCTCATGTATGGTGTTGTGTGTGTGTGTGAGTCCTCATGTATGGTGTTGTGTGTGTGTGAGTCCTCATGTATGGTGTTGTGTGTGTGTGAGTCCTCATGTATGGTGTTGTGTGTGTGTGTGAGTCCTCATGTATGGTGTTGTGTGTATGTGAGTCCTCATGTATGGTGTTGTGTGTGTGTGTGAGTCCTCATGTATGGTGTTGTGTGTGTGTGTGAGTCCTCATGTATGGTGTTGTGTGTGTGTGAGTCCTCATGTATGGTGTTGTGTGTGTGTGAGTCCTCATGTATGGTGTTGTGTGTGTATGTGAGTCCTCATGTATGGTGTTGTGTGTATGTGAGTCCTCATGTATGGTGTTGTGTGTGTGTGTGAGTCCTCATGTATGGTGTTGTGTGTGTATGTGAGTCCTCATGTATGGTGTTGTGTGTGTATGTGAGTCCTCATGTATGGTGTTGTGTATGTGTGTGAGTCCTCATGTATGGTGTTGTGTGTGTGTGAGTCCTCATGTATGGTGTTGTGTGTGTGTGTGAGTCCTCATGTATGGTGTTGTGTGTGTGTGTGAGTCCTCATGTATGGTGTTGTGTGTGTGTGTGAGTCCTCATGTATGGTGTTGTGTGTGTGTGAGTCCTCATGTATGTTGTTGTGTGTGTGTGAGTTCTCATGTATGTTGTTGTGTGTGTGTGAGTCCTCATGTATGTTGTTGTTGTGTGTGTGTGAGTCCTCATGTATAGTGTTGTGTGTGTGTGTGAGTCCTCATGTATGGTGTTGTGTGTGTATGTGAGTCCTCATGTATGGTGTTGTGTGTGTGTGTGAGTCCTCATGTATGGTGTTGTGTGTGTGTGTGAGTCCTCATGTATGGTGTTGTGTGTGTATGTGAGTCCTCATGTATGGTGTTGTGTGTGTGTGTGAGTCCTCATGTATGGTGTTGTGTGTGTGTGTGAGTCCTCATGTATGGTGTTGTGTGTGTATGTGAGTCCTCATGTATGGTGTTGTGTGTGTGTGTGAGTCCTCATGTATGGTGTTGTGTGTGTGTGTGAGTCCTCATGTATGGTGTTGTGTGTGTATGTGAGTCCTCATGTATGGTGTTGTGTGTGTGTGTGAGTCCTCATGTATGGTGTTGTGTGTGTATGTGAGTCCTCATGTATGGTGTTGTGTGTGTATGTGAGTCCTCATGTATGTTGTTGTGTGTGTGTGAGTCCTCATGTATGGTGTTGTGTGTGTGTGTGAGTCCTCATGTATGGTGTTGTGTGTGTGTGAGTCCTCATGTATGTTGTTGTGTGTGTGTGAGTTCTCATGTATGTTGTTGTGTGTGTGTGAGTCCTCATGTATGTTGTTGTTGTGTGTGTGTGAGTCCTCATGTATAGTGTTGTGTGTGTGTGAGTCCTCATGTATGTTGTTGTTGTGTATATGTGAGTCCTCATGTATGGTGTTGTTGTGTATATGTGAGTCCTCATGTATGGTGTTGTGTGTGTGTGAGTCCTCATGTATGTTGTTGTGTGTGTGTGAGTCCTCATGTATGTTGTTGTGTGTGTGTGAGTCCTCATGTATGTTGTTGTTGTGTGTGTGTGAGTCCTCATGTATAGTGTTGTGTGTGTGTGAGTCCTCATGTATGTTGTTGTGTGTGTGTGAGTCCTCATGTATGTTGTTGTTGTGTGTGTGTGAGTCCTCATGTATAGTGTTGTGTGTGTGTGAGTCCTCATGTATGTTGTTGTTGTGTGTGTGTGTGAGTCCTCATGTATGTTGTTGTGTGTGTGTGTGAGTCCTCATGTATGGTGTTGTGTGTGTATGTGAGTCCTCATGTATAGTGTTGTGTGTGTGTGTGTGAGTCCTCATGTATGGTGTTGTGTGTGTGTGTGTGAGTCCTCATGTATGGTGTTGTGTGTATGTGTGAGTCCTCATGTATAGTGTTGTGTGTGTGTGTGTGAGTCCTCATGTATGTTGTTGTGTGTGTGTGAGTCCTCATGTATGGTGTTGTGTGTGTGTGTGTGAGTCCTCATGTATGGTGTTGTGTGTGTGTGTGTGAGTCCTCATGTATGTTGTTGTGTGTGTGTGAGTCCTCATGTATAGTGTTGTGTGTGTGTGTGAGTCCTCATGTATGTTGTTGTGTATATGTGAGTCCTCATGTATGGTGTTGTGTGTGTGTGTGTGAGTCCTCATGTATGGTGTTGTGTGTGTGTGAGTCCTCATGTATGGTGTTGTGTGTGTGTGTGAGTCCTCATGTATGTTGTTGTGTGTGTGTGTGAGTCCTCATGTATGGTGTTGTGTGTGTGTGTGAGTCCTCATGTATGGTGTTGTGTGTGTGTGTGAGTCCTCATGTATGGTGTTGTGTATGTGTGTGAGTCCTCATGTATGTTGTTGTGTATATGTGAGTCCTCATGTATGTTGTTGTGTGTGTGTGTGTGAGTCCTCATGTATAGTGTTGTGTGTGTGTGTGAGTCCTCATGTATGTTGTTGTGTATATGTGAGTCCTCATGTATGTTGTTGTGTGTGTGTGTGTGAGTCCTCATGTATGGTGTTGTGTGTGTGTGTGAGTCCTCATGTATGGTGTTGTGTATGTATGTGAGTCCTCATGTATGTTGTTGTGTGTGTGTGAGTCCTCATGTATGTTGTTGTGTGTGTGTGAGTCCTCATGTATGGTGTTGTGTGTGTGTGTGAGTCCTCATGTATAGTGTTGTGTGTGTATGTGAGTCCTCATGTATGGTGTTGTGTGTGTGTGAGTCCTCATGTATGGTGTTGTGTATGTGTGTGAGTTCTCATGTATGTTGTTGTGTGTGTGTGAGTCCTCATGTATGGTGTTGTGTGTGTGTGTGAGTCCTCATGTATAGTGTTGTGTGTGTGTGTGAGTCCTCATGTATGTTGTTGTTGTGTGTGTGTGTGAGTCCTCATGTATGTTGTTGTGTGTGTGTGTGAGTCCTCATGTATGTTGTTGTGTATATGTGAGTCCTCATGTATGGTGTTGTGTGTGTGTGTGAGTCCTCATGTATGGTGTTGTGTATGTATGTGAGTCCTCATGTATAGTGTTGTGTGTGTGTGTGAGTCCTCATGTATGTTGTTGTGTGTGTGTGAGTCCTCATGTATGTTGTTGTTGTGTGTGTGTGAGTCCTCATGTATGGTGTTGTGTGTGTGTGTGAGTCCTCATGTATAGTGTTGTGTGTGTATGTGAGTCCTCATGTATGGTGTTGTGTGTGTATGTGAGTCCTCATGTATGGTGTTGTGTATGTGTGTGAGTCCTCATGTATGGTGTTGTGTGTGTGTGTGAGTCCTCATGTATAGTGTTGTGTGTGTATGTGAGTCCTCATGTATGGTGTTGTGTGTGTATGTGAGTCCTCATGTATGGTGTTGTGTGTGTATGTGAGTCCTCATGTATGTTGTTGTGTGTGTATGTGAGTCCTCATGTATGGTGTTGTGTGTGTGTGTGAGTCCTCATGTATGTTGTTGTGTGTGTGTGAGTCCTCATGTATGTTGTTGTGTGTGTGTGTGAGTCCTCATGTATAGTGTTGTGTGTGTGTGAGTCCTCATGTATGTTGTTGTGTGTGTGTGAGTCCTCATGTATGGTGTTGTTGTGTGTGTGAGTCCTCATGTATGGTGTTGTGTATGAATGCAATTTTTTATGTATGGTGTTGTTAGGTATATTAGACTTCATGGAATATGTATGCACATGTGGATGTCTTTTTGCATGAGAATTGGAAAAGAATAAGTTTGGTAATACATGGTGTATGAAGTTTCTAGGTGTGGAGAATGTAGGTATGAAGTTGATTACGGAGGTTTTTACCGAAATGTGAGAATGAATGAATATACGAGGGCACAATTTGTTGTAGCGCAAAATTTGAAGAATCACGAACGGCGATCTTTAAGTAGAGAAGTATAAATATGAATGTGGAAAATTATAATGTACGAAGATGATCTATATATATATATATATATATATATATATATATATATATATATATATATATATATATATATATATATATATATATATATATATATATATATATATATATATATATATATATATATATATATGTATGAAGTCTTCGAAAGGAGTATGACTGGAAGCAGTCCAAGCCACGCGTCTCAAGTATATTGCCTCTGCACTCTGATAATTTCATTGGGTCCAGTCCATAGAAGTAGCACCTCTGGTGAGTATGAGAGGAGTTTAATTTGGAGTTGTATGAATGGAGCTTGATTCATAATATCAATTATTATAGATTCAAGGGGGTACAGCGCACCAGGGGGTTGAGTGGCTCGACGCTTGATAAAAGGTGTAATTCAATAGGTTTGAAATAAGAATGATATTAATGATAGTTATAATGAGATTAATAATAAAATAAGGGTAATAGGGAAAGTAACGATAAAATGAGGGCAATAAGGAAAATAATAAAATTATAGTACAAATAAGAATATTATTTAAAAATTTTTATGATACTGAAAATCAAGTAAATACATGATTAGAACATGCATCACTAAAAATTAAGTACTCAAATCGTTTATTAAATAGTTTTTCAGCGTGGATAGAAGATGGAGTAAAGCTTAACCAGTATTAAAATAAAAAAGTTAATTAAAAATGCAACAAACAAATACACTCACCAAAAAATTTCAAATTTTGTGATTTCGTTGGTGAGCGGATGCATGGAGAGTCGAGAAGGCAGTTTGTGGTGGAAAGTAATCGGAGGAAGGTGATGTTATGGTTTGATGTTATGGTCAATTTTAGGCAATGAATATGTCTTTTTTAAATTAGAATTTTCAAACATTTTCAATTACAAAACTCTTCTTTGGTCACGATGGAGAACCATTTTATTTATATTATATTTTTTTGGAAAAATTTCAAACTGATGAAGTTTCGAAATAATGAATTTATTATAGGAAATAATAACATTATTTTTCAAATTATCAATTTTGAATTGAATATAAATCTCATTGTATAATAAATACGGTTCTGTTGTGAAGTCATTTATAAGGGAAAGTCTGTAAAATGTTAATATTAAAAGATGTTATGAAAAAAGTTTCGAATCATAAGTTAGTGAAGAAATGTTAAGAAGGAAACCAGAACCTGAAAGAAGGAGCGAGAGGCAAGTAAAAGGACTAATTGAAATTGATATTTACGGGTGAATAACTTCAAAATCGATAGTTTACTCATCCTGAACAGCTGTTGTTAAAGCACGCGTTGAATTCTTCGATAGAAATTCGCTAATATACCAACATGTACCAGTAGTTGCATTGTTGGTGGTGGTGGCTTAGTGGTCACGGTGTGTGTGTGTGTGTGTGTGTGTGTGTGTGTGTGTGTGTGTGTGTGTGTGTGTGTGTGTGTGTGTGTGTGTGTGTGTGTGTGTGTGTGTATGTGTGCAGATAGTGATGAAAATGAGGCGTGAGAATCATTTATAGGAACAGACGGAGTGATGTGGTGGGGTGAGTTTTCGTATGGTGGTTACGTGGTCTTGTGTGGTTGTGGTAGTGCTTTGTGATTATGGTAGTGCTTTGTGATTATGGTGGGATGTGGGATTATGGTAAGATGTTTGATTATGGTAAGGTGTGTGATTATGGTGGGGTGTATGATTAAAGGGGGGTGTGTGATTATGGGAGGGTGTGTGATTATGGGAGGGTGTGTGATTATGGGAGGATGTGTGATTATGGGAGGATGTGTGATTATGTTAGGGTTTGTGATTATGGTAGGAGGTGACTATGGTAGAGTGTGTGATTATAGTGGGGTGTGTGATTATGGTAAGGTGTGTGATTATGGTAAGGTGTGTGATTATGGTGGGGTGTATGATTAAGGGAGGGTGTGTGATTATGGGAGGGTGTGTGATTATGGGAGGGTGTGTGATTATGGGAGGATGTGTGATTATGGGAGGATGTGTGATTATGTTAGGGTTTGTGATTATGGTAGGAGGTGACTATGGTAGAGTGTGTGATTATAGTGGGGTGTGTGATTATGGTAAGGTGTGTGATTATGGTAAGGTGTGTGATTATAGTAAGGTGTGTGATTATGGTAGGATGTGATTTTGGTAGGATGTGTGACTATGGTAAGGTGTGTGATTATGGTAGGGTGTGTGATTATGGTAGGATGTGATTATGGTAGGGTGTGTGATTATGGTAGGGTTTGTGATTATGGTGGAGTGTGTGATTATGGTAGGATGTGATTATGGTAGGGTGTGTGATTATGGTAGGGTTTGTGATTATGGTGGAGTGTGTGATTATGGTAGGATGTGGGATTATGGTAAGATGTTTGATTATGGTAAAGTGTGTGATTATGGTTGGGTTAATGATTAAGGGAGGGTGTGTGATTGTGGTAGGGTGTGTGATTATGGTATAGTGTGTGATTATGGTAGGATGTGATTACGGTAGGGTGTGTGATTATGGTAGGGTTTGTGATTATGGTGGGGTGTGTGATTATTGTAGGATGTGATTATGGTAGGGTGTGTGATTATTGTAGGATGTGATTATGGTAGGGTGTGTGATTATTGTAGGATGTGATTATGGTAGGGTGTGTGATTATCGTAGGGTGTGTGATTATGGTAATGAATGTGATTTTATGTTTGTTTAAGTGTTAATAGTGTTGTGGTTAAAATTTATAAGAAACATTTTCTATTAGAATGATGATTGTAGCTGTGGTGGTTTGTTTTTAATTATTGTAAGATTTTTATATGGTGTTGGTGTGGTGAGTGACAATGTAATGACGATGATGTTCGAAACGAATAACCCTACTCACGGGAACTCCAGTATAAAAGATGTCAAATTTGATGTGAGTATAATAAAATAATTATATTATTCACAACAAAAATAATAAAGTTTGACTTTTAAACAATTTACTTAGTATAGCTGCTATTAACAAGAATTATTTACAAAAACAAAAATACTGTTATAACTTCTTTAGCGAATAATAATAACATCATTAATTACATATTAATAATTATTTCTATTAATATTGGTGCATTATAACTTTTGTTTCCATTGCGCAAGAAAGAGCTTCAAGATAGATTGATTTACACGGGCATGACGGGGCAATATGAATAGAGCAACAATCAACGCATCTGTCGGGTTGTTGTGGTGGCATTTCAATAACAGTCTGAAATGATAACTTTTATTTATAAAAAAAAAATAATAAAAATATTTTAAAAAATAAGTGTTCTTATTAAAATATAATAATGAAATATGATCTATTTCTGTCATGTCGTCAAAATATGCTTTCATTAACTTCCAGTTTCAGTACGCTTTAGTGAAGTTTGGAAAATCAATAAGAAATAAAATAAAGTTCAGATTTTTAAGCATTTTTAATTGAATAAAATCAATTTTAATTATTTTTCAATGAAAAAGAATATATCTTTCAATATGGAAGCTTCGAATGGAGATAGGAAAAAATACAGAATATAAAAATATACTTCAATATTCAATACACAACAAAATAGGTTGCCGCCTACAAATACACAATACGATGGAATAAGATTTGAAACAAAATATGTTGCAATGCAAGGCAACCTTAGCAGACCACTTTTGAACAGTGTGGATCAGCGCTATACAAATGATTTGATTAGATTAGAAAACTTTAAGAAGGATACAACAATTTACGACCAACATCGAATCATTTTCAAGGAATCATAGCCAATGGGAGCTTCAGAAGCACAGCCTAAAATATCAATAGAAACACTCGTCATAAATTATTTCAAAATATATTTTTGTTCGATAATGAATTCTCGAACTGATTTCATAAAAAGCTGTATTTCATTTTTGTTAGTTTTTTTCACAAATGAAAATAAAAATGTAGATCGAACGCTGTGATCAATTTCTATTCGTTCTCCAAAACACATTAAAAATGAACAAAATACCCGGATGAAAAGAAAGGTTTTTGTGATTTTAATGTTAGTTTTAGTACAAATATATAGCAATTAAGTCTTAAATATGCAAGAGGTGGGTTTCTTATTGTTTTTTTAGAAGCCCTATCGCTATAAAACAACAATAATAAAAATGAAAAAAAAACAAGATCAATAATAAGAAAACAAACTAACAGCAAAAAAATAAAAATAAATTCTTTTATAAAACAATCTCTTCGAGATTGAAATTGCCTGGTTTCATTAATAGACCATAAATCTCGACACAAGATCTATGCATTGATTTGTTTAAGTATTAAATTCAGAATTGAGAAAGGTTTTGTTTACTGGAAAGCTAAAACCATTATATTATTTTATTCATTTTTGAAGATAATTAATTAATTCAATTTCTCAAAATTTTAAATCTAAATTCATGCTTAAAATTAGTTTAACTAAATACTATTGAATCAAATCCATTAATTTAGTTTGCTATGAAAAAACAAATTATTAAGTTTACTAATCAACCAATTAGTTGTTGTTTCAACTCCTTACGATTCCTGTAGGTCTGAGCTTCTGTCATATTTGACACGTACACACAAGCCCACCTCTACAGGGTTCTCAAAAGAATTTCGTCCCACACACACACACACACACACACACACACACACACACACACACACACACACACACACACACACGCACACACACACACACACACACACACACACACACACACACACACACACACTCGAGCACTCACCTCGATCCATTTTAGTACATTCGGAGTGGATTGGTTTGTCTGATGATGTATCAACAGTGTTCCAAGTTAGAACACGAGATAAAATTTAAATAATTAACGAAATAATGAAAAATTCTAACAATACTTGGAACAATTCAATAAAGATATGAATAAAAAAATTCAAATTAAAAATAAAATAACCATTAGACAATGAAGTTAAAATTGAATATTTTTTCCAAACCCTTTTATACCGTCAAAAATAAAGTATAAACTAGAAACAAGCAATTGCAAAACACCTTCCAGACCTTATTTATTGAAGTAAAAAGTTCTTTCTTTGGCATATTTTATCATCTCACCATTTCCATCATTGAATTTCTAACGATGTAGACCTGACTCTGGTTCTTTCTTTTCACAAAAGGCAAATTAGAATACAATACAATGAAACACGAATATTATTATAGTGGCATTAACCCCGTAGAGTTTCGAGGCCACTCAAAACGAAAAACCAGCGTCGGATGTCTAACCCACGCTCGGTTAAATTCAAAAAATTGTTGATACTCACTCTATTAAGAATTAATTTTTAGACGTACTTCAAGACCAACGGAAACAAACCTTACGCGGAGGAGTTTGAAGCAGACTGCAAAACATCCAATTAGACTTAAAAAACGCTACACCCCGTACAAAAACAAAGACCAAAGAACACCTACATGTCCATGATCAAAACAACTAAAACTAAATTGGTTATAAAAAAAGAACAGGAAAACTAAAACTAAAAATTAAATTTTCATAAAATACCATCCAACCAACAACTTAAAACCCATTCATTTCACGAACGAACACTTCCGCACGCAACCACGACTCGGCCTCCGACCACAACTACAACCAACTTTATCCTTCGAACAACAAGCAAACGGAAAGTCCATCTGCATTATAATATGTTAAATAATTACACCAGCCCGAAACGCCGATATCTTAAGCATAATGGACGACAAGGCGTATTCATGCTCACGAATATTCTTTATGAAGCTATTGGCAAGCTAGCATGTATGTATGTATGAATATATTATTGATAGTATGTAGTTACGTATGTATGTGTGGGACTGTATGTTTATCTCAGTATGTATGTCTTTATGTATGGGTATAAATGTATGCTTATGTCCGTATGTATTTCTTCATGTATGTGTATAGATGTATGCTTATGTTTGTATGTATGTGTACAGATGTATGCTTATGACCGTATGTATGTCTGTATGTATATCTGTATGTATGTCTGTATTTATGGGTGTAGATGCATGCTTATGTCTGTATGTATGTATGTATGTATGTATGTGTGTAGATGTATGTTTATGTTTGTATGTATGTCTGTGCATTTGTGTTTAGATGTATTTTTATGTCTGCATGTAGGTGTTTAAATGTATGTTTAAGCCTGTATGTTTTTAGAAAGGTTTTCATCGTGGATTTATGTATCTTTGCATGTATGTATTGTTACTCGTCCAAACGCTTGTATAAATATATAATAAAAACGGTAGGTATCTCTCTGGTATAAGTTGATCGAGTCAAAAAAGAAAAGCCGAAATGCATTTTCGATTATAAAAATTTAAGTGCATAAAAATTAATAATAAATCTGAGAAGATCTCGTGAGATTTGTAGTCGTGTTTATAAATGGTCTTTCGAAAATTTTGAAAAGACATTATGTTCGTTCGTTTATTCGCTTGCATCCGGCCCAGATTTTCGTTATTTATTTATTATTTCTCTATCCTTTCTTATTATATATCATTCAATCATTCAAGCAACTCCTCGCTTATTTTTTTCGAGTAAATCATATTATTTCACTTGACCATTGATAGAACCCTTTCACTTATTTATTAGTTGACTTCAACCAAGAATTTTAGTCGATTAATTCAGCTATTAATTCAACCATTTTACCCTTCGTTCATCCCATCCTTACTTCATTCATCCCATCATTACTTCATTCATCCCATCATTACTACGTTCATCCAATCATTACTTCATTCATCCAATCATTACTTCCTTCATCCAATCATTAATTCATTCATCCAATCATTATTTCATTCATCCAATCATTACTTCATTCATCCAATCATTACTTCATTCATCGAATCATTACTTTATTCATCCAATCAATACTTCATCCATCCAATCATTACGTAATTCAGCCAATCATCACATCCAATCATTACTTCCTTCATCCAATCATTACTTCCTTCATCCATTCATTACTTCATTCATCCAATCATTACTTCATTCATCCAATCATTACTTCATTCATCCAATCATTACTTCATTCATCCAATCATTACTTTATTCATCTAATCATTACTTCATTCATCCAATCATTACTTCATTCATCCAATCATTACTTCATTCATCCAATCATTACTTCATTCATCCAATCATTACTTTATTCATCCAATTATTACTTCATCCATCAAATCATTACGTAAGTCATCCAATCATCACATCATTCATCCAATCATTACTTCATTCATCCAATCATTACTTCATTCGTCAATTCATCACTTTATTCTACCAATCATTACTTCATTCATCCAATCATTACTTCATTCATCCAATCATTACTTCATTCATTCAATCATTACTTCATTCATCCAATCATTACTTCCTTCATCCAATCATTACTTCATTCATCCAATCATTATTTCATTCATCCAATCATTACTTCATTCATCCGATCATTACTTCATTCATCCAAGCATTACTTCATTCATCCAATCATTACTTCATTCATCCACTCATTACGTAATTCATCCACTCATTACTTCATTCATCCAATCATTACTTCATTCATCCAATCATTACTTCATTCATCCAATCCTTACTTCATTCATCCAATCATTACTTCATTCATCCAATCATTACTTCATTCATCCAATCATTACTTCATTCATCCAATCATTACTTCATTCATCCAATCATTATTTCGTTCATTCAATCATTACTTCATTCATCCAATCATTACTTTCTTCATCCAATCAATACTTCATCCATCCAATCATTACGTAATTCAGCCAATCATCACATCCAATCATTACTTCCTTCATCCGATCATTACTTCATCGATCCAATCATTACTTCATTCATCCAATCATTACTTCATTCATCCAATCATTACTTCATTCAACCAATCATTACTTCATTTATTCAATCATTACTTCATTCATCCAATCATTACTTCATTCAACCAATCATTACTTCATTCATCCAATCATTACTTCATTCATCCAATCATTACTTCATTCAACCAATCATTACTTCATTTATTCAATCATTACTTCATTCATCCAATCATTACTTCATTCATCCAATCATTACTTCATTCATCCAATCACTACTTCATTCATCCAATCATTACTTCATTCATCCAAGCATTACTTCGTTCATCCAATCATTACTTCATTCATCCAATCATTACTTTATTCGTCAATTCATCACTTTATTCTACCAATCATTAATTGATTCATCCAATCATTAATTCATTCATCCAATCATTATTTCGTTCATTCAATCATTACTTCATTCATCCGATCAATACTTTATTCATCCAATCAATACTTCATTCATCCAATCATTATTTCCTTCATCCAATCATTACTTCATTCATCCAATCATTACTTCATTTATTAAATCATTACTTCATTCATCTAATCATTACTTTATTCATCCAATCATTATCTAATTCGTCCAATCATTACGTAATTCATCCAATCATTACTTCCTTCATCAAATCAATACTTCATTCATCCAATCATTATTTTATTCATCCAATCATTACTTCATTCATCCAATCATTACGTAATTCATCCACTCCTTACGTAAGTCATCCAATCTCTACGTCATTCATCCAATCATTACTTCATTCATCCAATCATTACATCATTCATCCAATCATTACTTCATTCATCTAATCATTACTTCATTCATCCAATCATTACATCATTCATCCAATCTCTACGTCATTCATCCAATCATTACTTCATTCATCCAATCATTACATCATTCATCCAATCATTACTTCGTTCATCCAGTCATTGCTTCATTCATTCAATCATTACTTTATTCAACCAATCATTACTTCATTCATCCAATCATCATTTCATACATCCAATCATTACTTTATTCATCCAATCATTACCTCATTCATCCAATCATTACTTCATTCATCCAATCATTACTTCGTTCATTCAATCATTACCTCATTCATCCAATCATTACTCCATTCATCCAATCATCACTTCATTCATCCAATCATTACTTCATTCATCCAATCATTACTTCATTCATCCAATCATTACTTCATTCATCAAACAAAACTTCATTCATCCAATCATTACTTCATTCATCCACTCATCTCTTCATTCATTCAATCATTACTTCATTCATCCAATCATTACTTCGTTCATCCAATCATTACTTCATTCATCCAATCATTACTTCGTTCATTCAATCATTACCTCATTCATCCAATCATTACTTTCTTCATCCAATCAATACTTCATCCATCCAATCATTACGTAATTCAGCCAATCATCACATCCAATCATTACTTCCTTCATCCGATCATTACTTCATCGATCCAATCATTACTTCATTCATCCAATCATTACTTCATTCATCCAATCATCACTTCATTCAACCAATCATTACTTCATTTATTCAATCATTACTTCATTCATCCAATCATTACTTCATTCAACCAATCATTACTTCATTCATCCAATCATTACTTCATTCATCCAATCATTACTTCATTCAACCAATCATTACTTCATTTATTCAATCATTACTTCATTCATCCAATCATTACTTCATTCATCCAATCATTACTTCATTCATCCAATCACTACTTCATTCATCCAATCATTACTTCATTCATCCAAGCATTACTTCGTTCATCCAATCATTACTTCATTCATCCAATCATTATTTCGTTCATTCAATCATTACTTCATTCATCCGATCAATACTTTATTCATCCAATCAATACTTCATTCATCCAATCATTATTTCCTTCATCCAATAATAACTTCATTCATCCAATCATTACTTCATTTATTCAATCATTACTTCATTCATCTAATCATTACTTTATTCATCCAATCATTATCTAATTCGTCCAATCATTACGTAATTCATCCAATCATTACTTCCTTCATCAAATCAATACTTCATTCATCCAATCATTATTTTATTCATCCAATCATTACGTAATTCATCCAATCCTTACGTGAGTCATCCAATCATAACATCATTCATCCAATCATTACTTTATTCATCCGATCATTACTTTATTCATCCAATCATTACTTCATTAATCCAATCCTTACTTCATTCATCCAATCAATACGTAATTCATCCAATCATTACTTCATTCATCCAATCATTACTTCTTTGATACAATCATTACTTCATTCATTCAATCATTACTTCATTCATCCAATCATTACTTCATTCATTCAATCATTACTTCATTCATCCAATCATTACTTCCTTCATCGAATCAATACTTCATTCATCCAATCATTATTTTATTCATCCAATCAATACTTCATTCATCCAATCATTACGTAATTCATCCAATCCTTACTTCATTCATCCAATCTCTACGTCATTCATCCAATCATTACTTCATTCATCCAATCATTACATCATTCATCCAATCATTACTTCATTCATCTAATCATTACTTCATTCATCCAATCATTACTTCATTCATCCAATCATTATTTTATTCATCCAATCATTACTTCATTCATCCAATCATTACGTAATTCATCCACTCCTTACGTAAGTCATCCAATCTCTACGTCATTCATCCAATCATTACTTCATTCATCCAATCATTACATCATTCATCCAATCATTACTTCATTCATCTAATCATTACTTCATTCATCCAATCATTACATCATTCATCCAATCTCTACGTCATTCATCCAATCATTACTTCATTCATCCAATCATTACATCATTCATCCAATCATTACTTCGTTCATCCAGTCATTGCTTCATTCATTCAATCATTACTTTATTCAACCAATCATTACTTCATTCATCCAATCATCATTTCATACATCCAATCATTACTTTATTCATCCAATCATTACCTCATTCATCCAATCATTACTTCATTCATCCAATCATTACTTCGTTCATTCAATCATTACCTCATTCATCCAATCATTACTCCATTCATCCAATCATCACTTCATTCATCCAATCATTACTTCATTCATCCAATCATTACTTCATTCATCCAATCATTACTTCATTCATCAAACAAAACTTCATTCATCCAATCATTACTTCATTCATCCACTCATCTCTTCATTCATTCAATCATTACTTCATTCATCCAATCATTACTTCGTTCATCCAATCATTACTTCATTCATCCAATCATTACTTCGTTCATTCAATCATTACCTCATTCATCCAATCATTACTTTCTTCATCCAATCAATACTTCATCCATCCAATCATTACGTAATTCAGCCAATCATCACATCCAATCATTACTTCCTTCATCCGATCATTACTTCATCGATCCAATCATTACTTCATTCATCCAATCATTACTTCATTCATCCAATCATCACTTCATTCAACCAATCATTACTTCATTTATTCAATCATTACTTCATTCATCCAATCATTACTTCATTCAACCAATCATTACTTCATTCATCCAATCATTACTTCATTCATCCAATCATTACTTCATTCAACCAATCATTACTTCATTTATTCAATCATTACTTCATTCATCCAATCATTACTTCATTCATCCAATCATTACTTCATTCATCCAATCACTACTTCATTCATCCAATCATTACTTCATTCATCCAAGCATTACTTCGTTCATCCAATCATTACTTCATTCATCCAATCATTATTTCGTTCATTCAATCATTACTTCATTCATCCGATCAATACTTTATTCATCCAATCAATACTTCATTCATCCAATCATTATTTCCTTCATCCAATAATAACTTCATTCATCCAATCATTACTTCATTTATTCAATCATTACTTCATTCATCTAATCATTACTTTATTCATCCAATCATTATCTAATTCGTCCAATCATTACGTAATTCATCCAATCATTACTTCCTTCATCAAATCAATACTTCATTCATCCAATCATTATTTTATTCATCCAATCATTACGTAATTCATCCAATCCTTACGTGAGTCATCCAATCATAACATCATTCATCCAATCATTACTTTATTCATCCGATCATTACTTTATTCATCCAATCATTACTTCATTAATCCAATCCTTACTTCATTCATCCAATCAATACGTAATTCATCCAATCATTACTTCATTCATCCAATCATTACTTCTTTGATACAATCATTACTTCATTCATTCAATCATTACTTCATTCATCCAATCATTACTTCATTCATTCAATCATTACTTCATTCATCCAATCATTACTTCCTTCATCGAATCAATACTTCATTCATCCAATCATTATTTTATTCATCCAATCAATACTTCATTCATCCAATCATTACGTAATTCATCCAATCCTTACTTCATTCATCCAATCTCTACGTCATTCATCCAATCATTACTTCATTCATCCAATCATTACATCATTCATCCAATCATTACTTCATTCATCTAATCATTACTTCATTCATCCAATCATTACTTCATTCATCCAATCTCTACGTCATTCATCCAATCATTACTTCATTCATCCAATCATTACATCATTCATCCAATCATTACTTCGTTCATCCAGTCATTGCTTCATTCATTCAATCATTACTTTATTCAACCAATCATTACTTCATTCATCCAATCATCATTTCATTCATCCAATCATTACTTTATTCATCCAATCATTACCTCATTCATCCAATCATTACTTCATTCATCCAATCATTACTTCGTTCATTCAATCATTACCTCATTCATCCAATTATTACTCCATTCATCCAATCATCACTTCATTCATCCAATCATTACTTCATTCATCCAATTATTACTTCATTCATCCAATCATTACTTCATTCATCAAACAAAACTTCATTCATCCAATCATTACTTCATTCATCCAATCATTACTTCATTCATCCAATCATCTCTTCATTCATTCAATCATTACTTCATTGATCCAATCATTACTCCATACATCCAATCATCACTTCATTCATCCAATCATTACTTCATTCATCCAATCATTACTTCATTCATCCAATCATTACTTCATTCATCAAATCAATACTTCATTCATCCAATCATTACTTCATTCATCCAATCATTACTTCATTCATCCAATCATTACTTCGTTCATCCAATCATTACTTCATTCATTCAATCATTACTTCATTCATCCAATCATTACTTCATTCATCCAATAATTACTTCATTCATCCAATCATTACTTCATTCATCCAATCATTACTTTATTCATCCAATCATTACTTCATTCACCCAATCATTACGTAATTCATCCAATCATTACTTGATTCATCCAATCATTACTTCATTCATCCAATCATTTCTTTATTCACCCAATCATTACGTAATTCATCCAATCATTACTTCATTCATCCAATAATTACTTCATTCATCCATGCATTACTTCATTCATCCAATCATTAATTCATTCATCTAATCATTACTTCATTCATCAAATCAATACTTCAGTCATCCAATCATTATTTCGTTCATCCAATCAATACTTCATTCATCCAATCATTACTTGATTCATCCAAGCATTACTTCATTCATCCAATCATTCCTTCATTCATCCAAGCATTACTTCATTCATCCAATCATTACTTCATTCATCCAAGCCTTACTTCGTTCATCCAATCATTACTTCATTCATCCAAGCATTACTTCATTCATCCAATCATTACTTCATTCATCCAAGCATTACTTCATTCATCCAATCATTACTTCCTTCATCCAAGCATTACTTCATTCATCCAATCATTACTTCCTTCATCCAATCATTACCTAATTCGTCCAATCATTACGTAATTCATCCAATCATCACTTCATTCATCCAATCATTACTTCGTTCATCCAATCATTACTTCATTCATCCAATCATTACTTCATTCATCCACTCATTACTTCATTCATCCAATCATTACTTCATTCATCCAATCATTACTTTCTTCATCCAATCATTACTTTATTCATCCAATCGTTACGTAATTCATTCAATCATTATTTCCTTCATCCAATCATTACTTTATTCATCCAATCCTTACTTAATTCATCCAAGCATTATTTCGTTCATCCAATCATTACTTCATTCATCCAATCATTACTTCATTCATCCAATCATTACATTATTCATCCAATCATTACTTCATTCATCCAATCATTACTCCCTTAATCCAGTCATTACTTCATTCATCCATTCATTACTTCATTCATCCAATCATTACTTCATTCATCCAATCATTACTTCATTCATCCAATCATTACTTCATTCATCCAATCATTACTTTATTCATCCAATCATTACTTCATTCATCCAGTCATTACTCCATTAATCCAATCATTACTTCATTCGTACATTCATTACTTCATTCATCCTATCATTACTTCATTCATCCAATCATTACTTTAATCATCCAATCATTACTTCATTCATCCAATCCTTACTCCATTAATCCAATCATTACTTCATTCATCCATTCATTACTTCATTCATCCAATCATTACTTCATTCATCCAATCATTACTTCATTCATCCAATCATTACTTCATTCATCCAATCATTACTTCATTCATCCAATCATTACTTCATTCATCCAATCATTACTTCATTCATCCAATCATTACTTCATTCATCCAATCATTACTTCCTTCATCAAATCATTACTTCATTCATCCAATTATTACTTCATTCATCCAATCATTACTTCATTTATCCAATCATTACTTCATTCATCCAATCATTACATCATTCATCGAATCAATACTTCATTCATCCAATCATTATTTCGTTCATACAATCATTACTTCATTCATCCAATCATTACTTTTTTCATCCAAACATTACTTCATTCATCCAATCATTACTTCATTCATCCAATCATTACTTCATTCAAACAATCATTACTACATTCATTCAATCCTTAACTCATTCATCCAATCATTACTTCATTCATCCAATCATTACTTCATTCATCTAATCATTACTTCATTCATCCAACTATCACTTCATTCATCCAATTATTACTTCATTCATCAAATCAATACTTTATTCATCCAATCATTACGTAATTCATTCAATCATCACTTCATTCATCCAATCATCACTTAATTCATCCAATCATCACTCCGTTCATCCAATCATTACTTCATTCATCCAATCATTACTTCATTCATCCAATCAATAATTCCTTCATTCAATCATTACTTCATTCATCAAATCATTACTTCATTCATCCAATCATTAATTCATTCATCCAATCATTACTTCATTCATCCAATCATTACTTTATTCATCCAATCATTATTTCATTCATCCAATCATTAGGTAATTCATCCAATCATCACGTAATTCATTCAATCATCACTTCATTCATCCAATCATTACTTCATTGATCCAATCATTACTTCATTCATCCATGCATTACTTCATTCATACAATCATTACTTTATTCATCCAATCATTACTTCATTCACCCAATCATTACGTAATTCATCCAATCATTACTTCATTCATCCAATCATTACTTCATTCATCCAATCATTTCTTTATTCACCCAATCATTACGTAATTCATCCAATCACTACTTCATTCATCCAATCATTACTTCATTCATCCAATCATTTCTTTATTCACCCAATCATTACGTAATTCATCCAATAATTACTTCATTCATCCATGCATTACTTCATTCATCCATGCATTACTTCCTTCATCAAATCATTACTTTATTCATCCAATCATTACTTCATTCATCAAATCAATACTTCATTCATCCAATAATTACCTCATTCATCCAATCATTACTTCATTCATCTAATCATTACTTCATTCATCCAATCATTACTTCATTCATCCAATCATTACTTCATTCATCCAATAATTACTTCATTCATCCAATCATTACTTCATTCATCCAATCATTACTTAATTCATCTAAGCATTACTTCATTCATCCAATCATTACTTCATTCATCCAAGCATTACTTCATTCATCCATGCATTACTTCCTTCATCAAATCATTACTTTATTCATCCAATCATTACTTCATTCATCAAATCAATACTTCATTCATCCAATAATTACCTCATTCATCCAATCATTACTTCATTCATCTAATCATTACTTCATTCATCCAATCATTACTTCATTCATCCAATCATTACTTCATTCATCCAATAATTACTTCATTCATCCAATCATTACTTCATTCATCCAATCATTACTTAATTCATCTAAGCATTACTTCATTCATCCAATCATTACTTCATTCATCCAAGCATTACTTCATTCATCCAATCATTACTTCATTTATTCAATCATTACTTCATTCATCCAATCATTACTTCATTCATCCAATCATTACTCCATTCATCCACTCATTACTTCATTCATCCAATAATTACTTCATTCATCCAATCATTACTTTCTTCATCCAATCATTACCTTATTTATCCAATCATTACGTAATTCCTTCAATCATTATTTCATTCATCCAATCATTACTTTATTCATCCAATCCTTACTTAATTCATCCAAGCATTATTTCGTTCATCCAATCATTACTTCATTCATCCAATCATTACTTCATTCATCTAATCACTACTTCATTCATCCAAGCATTACTTCATACATCCAATCATTACTTCATTCATCCAATCATTACTTCATTCATCCAATCATTACTTCATTCATCCAATCATTACTTCATTCATCTAATCATTACTTCATTCATCCAATCCTTACTTCATTCATCCAATCATTACGTAATTCATTCAATCATCACTTCATTCATCCAATCATCACTTAATTCATCCAATCATCACTTCGTTCATCCAATCATTACTTCATTCATCCAATCATTAATTCATTCATCCAATCAATAATTCATTCATTCAATCATTATTTCATTCATCCAATCATTACTTTATTCATCCAATCCTTACTTAATTCATCCAAGCATTATTTCGTTCATCCAATCATTACTTCATTCATCCAATCATTACTTCATACATCCAATCATTACTTCATTCATCCAATCATTACTTCTTTCATCGAATCAATACTTCATTCATCCAATCATTATTTCGTTCATACAATCATTACTTCAATCATCCAATCATTACTTCATTCATCCAATCATTACTTTATTCATCCAAACATTACTTCATTCATCCAATCATTACTTCATTCATCCAATCATTACTTCATTCATCCAATCATTACTTCATTCATCTAATCATTACTTTATTCATCCAATCATTACTTCATTCATCCAATCATTACTTCATTCATCTAATCATTACTTCATTCATCCAATCATTACTTCATTCATCCAATCATTACTTTATTCATCCAATCAATAATTCATTCATCCAATCATTACTTCATTCATCCAATCATTACTTCATTCATCTAATCATTACTTCATTCATCTAATCATTACTTCATTCATCCAATCCTTACTTCATTCATCCAACTATCACTTCATTCATCCAATCATTACTTCATTCATCAAATCAATACTTTATTCATCCAATCATTACGTAATTCATACAATCATTACGTAATTCGTTCAATCATCACTTCATTCATCCAATCATCACTTAATTCATCCAATCATCACTTCGTTCATCCATTCATTACTTCATTCATCCAATCATTACTTCATTCATCCAATCAATAATTCATTCATTCAATCATTACTTCATTCATCAAATCATTTCTTCATTCATCCAATCATTACTTTATTCATCCAATCATTATTTCATTCATCCAATCATTACTTCATTCATCAAATCATTTCTTTATTCACCCAATCATTACGTAATTCATCCAATAATTACTTCATTCATCCATGCATTACTTCATTCATCCATGCATTACTTCCTTCATCAAAGCATTACTTCATTCATCCAATCATTACTTCATTCATCAAATCAATACTTCATTCATCCATGCATTACTTCATTCATCCAATCATTATTTCGTTCATCCAAGCATTACATTATTCATCCAATCATTACTTCATTCATCCAAGCATTACTTCATTCATCCAATCATTACTTCATTTATTCAATCATTACTTCATTCATCCAATTATTACTTCATTCATCCAATCATTACTTCATTCATCAACTCATTACTTCATTCATCCAATCATTACTTCATTCATCCAATCATTACTTTCTTCATCCAATCATTACTTTATTCATCCAATCATTACGTAATTCATTCAATCCTTATTTCATTCATCCAATCATTACTTTATTCATCCAATCCTTACTTAATTCATCCAAGCATTATTTCGTTTATCCAATCATTACTTCATTCATCCAATCATTACTTCATTCATCCAATCATTACTTCATTCATCAACTCATAACTTCATTCATCCAATCATTACTTCATCCATCCAATCATTACTTCATTCATCCAATCATTACTTCATTCATCCACTCATCACTTCATTCATCCAATCATTACTTTCTTCATCCAATCATTACTTCATTCACCCAATCATTACGTAATTCATCCAATCATTACTTCATTCATCCAATCATTACTTCCTTCATCCAATCATTTCTTTATTCATCCAATCACTAGTTCATTCATCCAATCCTTACTTTCTTCATCAAATCAATACTTCATTCATCCAATCATTATTTCGTTCATCCAATCATTATTTCATTCATCCATTCATTACTTCATTCATCCAAGCATTACTTCATTCATCCAATCATTACTTCATTCATCCAATCATTACTTCATTCATCCAATCATTACTTCATTCATCCAATCATTACTTCATTCATCCAATCATTACTTTCTTCATCCAATCATTACTTTATCCATCCAATCATTACTACATTCATTCAATCATTACTTCATTCATCCAATCATTACTTCAGTCATCCAATCATTACTTCATTCATCCAATCATTACTTCATTCATCCAATCATTACTTCATTCATCGAATCAATACTTCATTCATCCAATCAATATTTCATTCATACAATCATTACTTCATTCATCCAATCATTACTTCATTCATCCAATCATTACTTTTTTCATCCAAACATTACTTCATTCATCTAATCATTACTTCATTCATCCAATCATTACTTCATTCAAACAATCATTACCTCATTCATCCAATCATTACTTCATTCATCCAATCATTACTTCATTCATCCAATCATTATTTCATTCATCCAATCATTACTTCATTCATCCAATCCTTACTTCATCCATCCAACTATCACTTCATTCATCCAATCATTACTTCATTCATCAAATCAATACTTTATTCATCCAATCATTACGTAATTCATCCAATCATTACGTAATTCATTCAATCATCACTTCATTCATCCAATCATCACTTAATTCATCCAATCATCACTTCGTTCATCCAATCATTACTTCATTCATCCAATCATTACTTCATTCATCCAATCATTATTTCGTTCATACAATCATTACTTCATTCATCCAATCATTACTTCATTCATCCAGTCATTACTTTATTCATCCAAACATTACTTCATTCATCCAATCATTACTTCATTCATCCAATCATTACTTCATTCAAACAATTATTACTACATTCATTGAATCCTTACCTCATTCATCCAATCATTACTTCATTCATCCAATCATTACTTCATTCATCCAATCCTTACTTCATTCATCTAATCATTACTTTATTCATCCAATCCATACTTCATTCATCCAACTATCACTTCATTCATCCAATCATTACTTCATTCATCAAATCATCACTTAATTCATCCAATCATCACTTCGTTCATCCATTCATTACTTCATTCATCCAATCATCACTTCCTTCATCCAATCATTACTTCATTCATCCAATCATTACTTCATTCATCAACTCATTACTTCATTCATCCAATCATTATTTCATTCATCCAATCATTACTTTCTTCATCCAATCATTACTTTATTCATCCAATCATTACGTAAGTCATTCAATCATTATTTCATTCATCCAATCACTACTTTATTCATCCAATCCTTACTTAATTCATCCAAGCATTATTTCGTTCATCCAATCATTACTTCATTCATCCAATCATTACTTCATTCATCCAATCATTACTTCATTCATCCACTCATAACTTCATTCATCCAATCATTACTTCATTCATCTAATCATTAATTCATTCATCCACTCATCACTTCATTCATCCAATCATTACTTTATTCATCCAATCATTACTTCATTCACCCAATCATTACGTAATTCATCCAATCATTACTTCATTCATCCAATCATTACTTCATTCATCCAATCATTTCTTTATTCATCCAATCACTAGTTCATTCATCCAATCATTACTTCCTTCATCAAATCAATACTTCATTCATCCAATCATTATTTCGTTCATCCAATCATTATTTCATTCATCCATTCATTACTTCATTCATCCAAGCATTACTTCATTCATCCAATCATTACTTCATTCATCCAATCATTACTTCATTCATCCAATCATTACTTCATTCATCCACTCATCACTTCATTCATCCAATCATTACTTTCTTCATCCAATCATTACTTCATTCACCCAATCATTACGTAATTCATCCAATCATTACTTCATTCATCCAATCATTACTTCATTCATCCAATCATTTTTTTATTCATCTAATCACTACTTCATTCATTCAATCATTACTTCCTTCATCAAATCATTACTTCATTCATCCAATCATTAATTCATTCATTCAATCATTATTTCGTTCATCAAATCAATACTTCATTCATCCAATCATTATTTCGTTCATTCAATCATTAATTTATTCATCCAATCATTACTTCATTCATCCAAACATTACTTCATTCATCCACTCAGTACTTCATTCATCCAATCATTACTTCATTCATCCAATCATTACTTCATTCATCCAATCATTACTTTATTCATCTAATCACTACTTCATTCATCCAATCATCACTTCATTCATCCAATCATTACTACATTCATCCAATCATTACTTCATTCATCCAATCATTACTTCATTCATCCAATCATTACTTCATCCATCCAATCATTACTTTATTCATCCAATCATTACTTTATTCATATAATCATTACTTCATTCATCCAATCATTACTTCATTCATCCAATCATTACTTCATTCATCCAATCATTATTTCATTCATCCAATCATTACTTCATTCATCTAATCATTACTTCATCCATCCAATCATTACTTCATTCATCCAATCATTACTTTATTCATCCAATCATTACTTCATTCATCCAATCATTACTTCATTCATCCAATCATTACTTTATTCATCCAATCATTACTTCGTTCATCCAATCATTACCTCATTCATCCAATCATTACTTCATTCATCCAATCATTACTTCATTCATACAATCATTACTTCATTCATCAAATCATTACTTCATTCATCCAATCATTACTTCATTCATCCAATAATTACTTCATTCATCCAATCATCACTTCATTCATCCAATCATTACTTCATTCATTCAATCATTACTTTATTCATCCAATCCTTACTTAATTCATCCAAGCCTTATTTCGTTCATCCAATCATTACTTCATTCATCCAATCATTACTTCATTCATTCAATCATTACTTCGTTCATCCAATCCTTATTTCATTCATCCAATCTTTACTTCATTCATCCAATCATTACTTTATTCATCCAATCATTACTTCATCCATCCAATCATTACGTAATTCATCCAATCATTACTTCATTCATCCAATCATCACTTTATTCATCCAAACATTACTTCTTCCATCCAATCATTACGTAATTCATCCAATCATCACTTCATTCATCCACTCATTACTTCATTCATCCAATCATTACTTTATTCATCCAATCATTACTTCATTCATCCAATCATTACTTCATTCATCCACTCATCACTTCATTCATCCAATCATTACTTTCTTCATCCAATCATTACTTCATTCACCCAATCATTACGTAATTCATCCAATCATTACTTCATTCATCCAATCATTACTTCATTCATCCAATCATTTTTTTATTCATCTAATCACTACTTCATTCATTCAATCATTACTTCCTTCATCAAATCATTACTTCATTCATCCAATCATTAATTCATTCATTCAATCATTATTTCGTTCATCAAATCAATACTTCATTCATCCAATCATTATTTCGTTCATCAAATCAATACTTCATTCATCCAATCATTATTTCGTTCATTCAATCATTAATTTATTCATCCAATCATTACTTCATTCATCCAAACATTACTTCATTCATCCACTCAGTACTTCATTCATCCAATCATTACTTCATTCATCCAATCATTACTTCATTCATCCAATCATTACTTTATTCATCTAATCACTACTTCATTCATCCAATCATCACTTCATTCATCCAATCATTACTACATTCATCCAATCATTACTTCATTCATCCAATCATTACTTCATTCATCCAATCATTACTTCATCCATCCAATCATTACTTTATTCATCCAATCATTACTTTATTCATCCAATCATTACTTCATTCATCCAATCATTACTTCATTCATCCAATCATTACTTCATTCATCCAATCATTATTTCATTCATCCAATCATTACTTCATTCATCTAATCATTACTTCATCCATCCAATCATTACTTCATTCATCCAATCATTACTTTATTCATCCAATCATTACTTCATTCATCCAATCATTACTTCATTCATCCAATCATTACTTTATTCATCCAATCATTACTTCGTTCATCCAATCATTACCTCATTCATCCAATCATTACTTCATTCATCCAATCATTACTTCATTCATACAATCATTACTTCATTCATCAAATCATTACTTCATTCATCCAATCATTACTTCATTCATCCAATAATTACTTCATTCATCCAATCATCACTTCATTCATCCAATCATTACTTCATTCATTCAATCATTACTTTATTCATCCAATCCTTACTTAATTCATCCAAGCCTTATTTCGTTCATCCAATCATTACTTCATTCATCCAATCATTACTTCATTCATTCAATCATTACTTCGTTCATCCAATCCTTATTTCATTCATCCAATCTTTACTTCATTCATCCAATCATTACTTTATTCATCCAATCATTACTTCATCCATCCAATCATTACGTAATTCATCCAATCATTACTTCATTCATCCAATCATCACTTTATTCATCCAAACATTACTTCTTCCATCCAATCATTACGTAATTCATCCAATCATCACTTCATTCATCCACTCATTACTTCATTCATCCAATCATTACTTTATTCATCCAATCATTACTTCATTCATCAAATCAATACTTCATTCATCCAATCATTACTTCATTCATCCAATCATTACTTCATTCATCCAATCCTTACTTCGTTCATCCAATCATTATTTCATTCATCCAATCATTATTTTATTCATCCAATCATTACTTAATTCATCCGATCATTACTTTATTCATCCAATCCTTACTTCATCCATCCAATCATTATGTATTTCATCCAATCATTACGTAATTCATCCAATCATCACACCATTTATCCAATCAATACTTCATTCATCCAATCATCACTTTATTCATCCAAACATTACTTCATTCATCCAATCATTACTTCATTCATCCAATCATTACTTTATTCATCCGATCATTACTTCATTCATCTAATCATTACGTAATTCATCCAATCATTACGTAATTCATCCAATCATCACATCATTCATCCAATCATTACTTCATTCATTCAATCATTACTTCATAAATTCAATCATCACTTCATTCATCCAATCCCTACTTCATTCATTTAATCATCACTTCATTCATCCAATCATTACTTCATTCATCCAATCAATCTTTCATTTATCCAATCATTACGTAATTCATCCAATCATTACGTAATTCATCCAATCATCACTTCATTCATCCAATTATTACTTCATTCATCCAATCATTATTTCATTCATCCAATCATTACTTCATTCATCCAATCAATCTTTCATTTATCCAATCATTACGTAATTCATCCAATCATTACGTAATTCATCCAATCATCACTTCATTCATCCAATTATTACTTCATTCATCCAATCATTACTTCATTCATCCAATCATTACTTTATTCATCCGATCATTACTTCATTTATCTAATCATCACTTCATTCATCCAATCATTACTTCATTCATCCAATCAATCTTTCATCCATCCAATCATTACTTCATTCATCCAATCATTACTTTATTCATCCAATCATTACTTCATTCATCCAATCATTACTTCATTCATCCAATCATTACTTTATTCATCCAATCATTACTTCGTTCATCCAATCATTACCTCATTCATCCAATCATTACTTCATTCATCCAATCATTACTTCATTCATACAATCATTACTTCATTCATCAAATCATTACTTCATTCATCCAATCATTACTTCATTCATCCAATAATTACTTCATTCATCCAATCATCACTTCATTCATCCAATCATTACTTCATTCATTCAATCATTACTTTATTCATCCAATCCTTACTTAATTCATCCAAGCCTTATTTCGTTCATCCAATCATTACTTCATTCATCCAATCATTACTTCATTCATTCAATCATTACTTCGTTCATCCAATCCTTATTTCATTCATCCAATCTTTACTTCATTCATCCAATCATTACTTTATTCATCCAATCATTACTTCATCCATCCAATCATTTCGTAATTCATCCAATCATTACTTCATTCATCCAATCATCACTTTATTCATCCAAACATTACTTCTTCCATCCAATCATTACGTAATTCATCCAATCATCACTTCATTCATCCACTCATTACTTCATTCATCCAATCATTACTTTATTCATCCAATCATTACTTCATTCATCAAATCAATACTTCATTCATCCAATCATTACTTCATTCATCCAATCATTACTTCATTCATCCAATCCTTACTTCGTTCATCCAATCATTATTTCATTCATCCAATCATTATTTTATTCATCCAATCATTACTTAATTCATCCGATCATTACTTTATTCATCCAATCCTTACTTCATCCATCCAATCATTATGTATTTCATCCAATCATTACGTAATTCATCCAATCATCACACCATTTATCCAATCAATACTTCATTCATCCAATCATCACTTTATTCATCCAAACATTACTTCATTCATCCAATCATTACTTCATTCATCCAATCATTACTTTATTCATCCGATCATTACTTCATTCATCTAATCATTACGTAATTCATCCAATCATTACGTAATTCATCC